>JASCZI010000205.1:26926-40268 GCA_036250425.1 Stylosanthes scabra
AAGTAAATTTTCAAAGCTACCACAATAGCAAATGCAGCTTTAATATTACTGTGGTAGCATGTATAATATATAAGATAATATTACAGTTTCATAGAGGATTTTATATGAAACAACAAATTGAAGGACCAGAGAGAGGGGTGTATGACGAGATGAATATGGATATGAATAAATGGAAGTTGTATTACCCTAAAAGTGACATATCATGAGATCGTATACATATGAATGTGTTCAAGTTTTGTTTTGCTATATGCTTACAAACGTATATATAATGAAGTTATATATACAACAGATCAGATGCATGAACATTTATTTCGGTTGAGAAGGAGAATTAGGACCATGCTACATAACCCCACTAAAAGATAACCCTATAGAAACATATAAAAAAAATAAGTAATTAATTAGTGAAATTGCAAAACTATTTAAGCAATTAGATCTTATCTTAATAGTCAAAATTAAAACACAGAATTATACAAATTTTTAAAAATAATTATATAGAATTTAATTTTAACGTTATGTAAAACAATTTTATAGTTATATCCTGTCATAAAATGTCATGTTAATAGAAGTAACAATTTTTATATAGATTGTGTAAATAGTTATCTAAAAGACCCAAATGTGATTATTAAAGGACATTTTAAAATGTTTTATACTAACAAAATTAAAGTCAATTATATAACATTTTAAAAAATTTAAATTTAACCATTCAAAATAGTAACGCTACATGTACACATATATATACATTTATCCCAAAAAATAGTTATTATTTTATTTGTTGTGACTCAAAATTTTTGTACTAGACTTCATTATTCCTATATCAACAATGCTAATAACCAATAAAAATTTAGCCAACATCAGCCAATCACATAAATTGAATGTTCTTTTTCTAGGTTTCGGATGTAGATCTGTTTTAAAAATATAAAGCTGGGTGATTGTTAGTTAATTATTTTAGATTCTAGATGTTCTATGACTTTCATTGTGGATGTTTTATTACGAATGTTCTATTTTTTGTTGGCTGATTTATTGGTTAAAAAAATATTAGTTACCTATACTTTCTTTTTCTATGTTTGACATGTGGACCTATTAAGTATAAAAAGACATGAATGGATGCATAAATATATGTACACCTAGATTTATTCATATAAAAAATATTATTTACATATTAAAATTCAACAATCAATTGTAAAAAGAAATTAATTTAACCATAAAGTGTATTAATTATATGCATGCATGGGTTAATTTTTTTAATGTCCTTATTATATATATATATATATACTATTTAAACGTCAAAATTTAATCATTAAATCAGCTATCAAATATATATATATATATATATATATATATATATATTATTTAAATTATTCTTAATGTGTATTTTTTATTTTAATATATATTTTATAATAATAGTTGATTTAATAACTGAATTTTAATATCTCATATGGTTGGTATGGCCAAGGAAAATGAAAGAAGCTCATCTAATGTTTTTAGCAGTATTAGTTAGATTTGGATTAATTTCTATGTCTTCGACTGAGTACCTTTTTAACAGAAATTATTGATGCAAGTATGATGGAAGTATAAGTAATAATATTTGGCATATTTTTCATCAGTATAGATAAGAATATTTCGTTATTTTTTCGCAAAAGTTTGCTGTTATAGTCCATATTAGGGTTTTGTTTTATTTCTAAGGGCAGTTAAAAACATCTTGGGCCAAATCGTTGTCTTATTTAATTTTTTATATAATTAATTTTCTTCATTATTCTTGTTAGAAAATATCAACATCTTTGTATACTAATTAAATTTATGCTGATTATACTCTTAGTTAATTATAAAATACTACAGATTTATTATTTGATTTTTTATTAATTTCTCATAAATAAGCAATATTCTATATCATATTTCACACGACAACATAATATCTGAGAGCAACATTAATCTGAGAATTTTGGTGTCAATTTTATACTTAGAGAGTAAATTGTACTCGTTAAGAATTGAAATTTGTATTGGAATTTATAAATAAAATAAAAGTAATCTCACTTTAGAGACACATAATCATCTCAATAGAAAACTAATTAATAAAATTTTAAAGTAAATGAAAAATTAACTGGATAGAATAATTAAAATAATATAAAATTTAAATTAAATTGAGACGGAATACTAGAGTATGTGGCAACGTTTTTAACAAGTTTACTCCTTATAAATGCTTTAAAAAAAACTCAATTTACTAACAGCGACTATGTTACACATCTAATCTCTCAATAATATGATTTGTAAATTATTTATAAATATGAGACATCATTTATTCTTGAGTTAGCTAGGTTTTGAGTAGTTGAGTTACCAACATTTAGGGTGAGTTTAGTAAAACTTTTCGGCTAAGTGCTCCTGCTATAAAAAAAGCAGATTTTTTTGTGTTTAGTAACTCAAAAAGCCAAGTAATTTTTGCTCCTGACTTTTGAGCGCAGGAGGTGCTTTTAAGAGCAAGAGTGGTTTTTAATTAAAAAATCAATTTTATCCTCAATTAATTATATTTAATTCTACATTAATGCATTACATACTAACTAAAAGGTCATTGAAGTAATTCATTACTTTGAGAGCAACTATCAAATAAATTTACCAAACGCAATTTGTGCGGCTTCTGCTTATTAAGAGCAATTTTGAGTTATTTTACCAAACGATCATCTTGTAATTTTTCGTCAGCTGCTTTTTGAGAGCACAAAAAGCTCAGCCACTTTTTGAGAACCACAATATTATCATTACCAAGCCTTAATATCAATTTAAAAATATTATTAAAACTTACTTAAATTTAGTTGTTGTTGAATCATCCAATGGTAATTAATTTACTTTGATGAGTTAGATTATAATCAGTGAAATATAAAAATATAAAAATGTATGTTTATATCAAATTAAGTCATCGCATTATTTGTACATAAATTATTTTTGACATTTTCAATTTATACTTTGTATTTTAACATAGATTCTATACGAGTACGTAGTTGATTTTTATTATTCACTTAACATGATAGATAAAATGCAAAAACTTCAAAAATTCCTAATTGAAACTATTAAAACTTTTAACATATCATTATTGGTAAAATATATTAAATTTAATTTGGTGATTAATATTTATGGAGCACTAAAATGTCAGACTTAAATTTTTAATTTTATGGGCTAATAATTAAGCTAGACTGTTAGTTACTCTATTATTAAAGGATTTTTTTTTTTTAAAAAAAAAAGCTTATATAATGATTGTCCTATTCAAAATTCTAACCAAACCTAAACCCATAATATGGCCATACAAATGATAGTACACATTATATTCACATGAAAGTATATCATTTTCAATACACACAAAAATTTAAAGAATAAGGCAGAAAGAAAGATAGTTCCAAGTTACATGATGAAATTAAAGCTAAGTGTTTGGGCATCTAGTTTGAATAGCATTATCATCACCAAATAAAAAGCCATAGATGGATAATAGCTATTCCACATGCCATAGTAGTGCTTATCCTTTTGTCTGTTTTTGAATTTATTGCACCAAATTTGAAAGGAACAAGAGAATGTAATGTGTACGAAGCTTCTTTAGTGGCACCTCCATGTCGTTACTTTGGGATATGTGGTCTTCACTACTCTTCATCACTCATCACTCATCACTCACTCACTCACTCTTTCTTTCTTTCTTTCTCTTGGTTCCAGAGCCCTAATCTGGGTTTGGGTTTTGGCCTCTCAATATGACAACTACTCCATTGGATCAGATGCATGTGGGATATTATATTGGATCTCTCATCTTCACATTAATAGCCATTCTAGTTAGGTATACCACTAATGCTGTGATAGAGATATGAGATGCTCTTAATGGGAGTATTAAGGTTGAACGGTAAAAGAGTTAGTTCCACGTCTTTGAAAGCAAAAAATTTAATTAAGGATTTATAAAATGCATGAGAAATTCATTAACTTAATACCTTAAGATTTTGAATTTGATGTGATATTATCTCGTATCTTTTCAATGGTCTTCTAAAGTTCTAAGTAATTTATAAGCGATTTGAATTTAAAATTAGAAGGACTTTATAAAAATATATAAACTTAGTTACTAGATATAAGTACAAAATAGAGATTAATAATTTGGAATCTTAAATGATTTTTTAATTATTCTTTTAATTCTTAGATAGGTAAATAAAACTTTTTTTTTAAAATTAAAATATTAATTTAAAACTCTCAATTAATTTTGTCAATAAATCGAATAATTCCTTAGCTGTTTTGTAGGAAAAATAATTTATTTTATAATAATATTTTTTATTTAATTGTTTTATAATAGAATTTATTAAAAATTTATTTGTCTAACACAAATATTAAAAAATTGATTAAACATGACAAAAGAACAAATTTATTTGACTGAAATAACTCTCAATGCATGACTTTAAAAAAATATAAAATTATTAGAGACCAAACTATTCTATTTAAAATTTTTAGAAATTAATTTATGTATTTTCTCTTTTATATATATCCCAAAAATATACTAATAATTAATCTTGGAATGAGACATTACGGCAGATAGAACAAAACCATAGAAATAGAAGCAAAATTTCAAAGCCATTACTTTTCCATTTTCAATATTGGTACATGTAATAATATATTCCAATATGATATAATGTGTCTTCACTTTGGCTTCATGTGATGAAATTTAATTGTTATGATAACTACGTAACTTAGGGTTAGATAACAAAATGACAAATTGGACATTAGTAGTGGGGACGCCAAAGAAGAGCACGTTTCATGAATTGGCTGGTCACATTTCAATCATTAATTATATAATAATAATAATATATGTATGTGCGCCTTAAAAAAAAATATAAATATATATATATAATTAATGAATAATTCTATTTGCACACAAAAATCAGCTACTAAAATCAGCCACCATATATAATACACATTAAAATACAAAATAAATATGTAGTTTAATTTATTTTTAGTGTGTATTTTGTATTTCAATACGTATTATATACAGATGGCTAATTTTAGTGGCTGATTTTGGTATACACCTAGTATAACCCAAAATTAATTAATTAATTAATTGATCTCAACAATGGTACAGACAAATGTGAGAATACAGGTGCAATGCATGGTTTTAATTGAAGTACATAGTCTTTAATTTAGTGAGGGGGGACCAAGTTTTTTGTTTTTATTTTCTATTTTTTGAATAATTGTTATTTTGGTAAACAACAAGGATAAGGTTGGAGTATTTGAAAATTTGTCTATCCAATAAAATTACAAAAATAATATGGTAATATATAATAATTTTATTTATATACTAAAATCAGTCATAATGTATTTATATATATATAATTTTATTATTTTTAATATATATTTTAAATTTTAATATGTATTATATATTAATAACTTATTTTAAGATCGAAGAATTAGGGATGGAAATAAATTATGACATGTTTAGCAGTATTCTTCATATTGTGAAAGCGTAGTTTTCTTTTTTTATTTGTATACTTTATTTTTATTCTTTTTATTTTCCGGAAAGACAAAGAGAGATATATAAGATTTCTACACAAAATAAAATAGAATTTGACTATCTCTGTATGTATGCATATTGACGCAACAAAAAAATGAAATATTGATGGTACTTTCCACTTTTTCAATTTATCAAAAAGTTATAATAAGAAATATGCTAATATATATTATTTTTCGAATATATATCTAAATTAGTCTCTAAAGAATTTTGAGGTGAATATTTTAGTCCCTAACAAAATTTAATTACCGTATTAGTCTCTAACGTTAGTAAATGTCAGACACTTTGGTCCCTAACAAAATTAATTACCAAATTAGTCCTCAACGTTAATGAATATCAGACACTTTAGTCCTTTTTTTTATCTTCTCTGTCAACTACTGACAGTCCGATTTGACGTGATACATGAAGCTACTTGGTCCCTCTAAAGCTTAACTTAATGTGTGACTAAGCAGCTTCACGTGTTATGTTGAATCGGATCGTTAATGGTTGACGAAGAAGATAAAGGAATGACTAAAGTGTCTGACGTCTACTAACGTTGAGGACTAATTTGATAATTAATTTTGTTAGGGACCAAAGTGTCTGACATTTACTAACATTGGGGACTAATCTTAGGGGACCAATAAGGAGTAAATAAGTGTAATTAGGGAAATAGTGAGTCGTAAACTGGGAGAGATAAAAAAAGAAAAAATGATATTAGCTTCTTATTCTCTCCCAAATATTAGCTCCCAAAATTTTTTATTAATTATTTATTTATCATAGACAAATTTGATCTATCGCTAAAGAATTAGTAATTTGGATTTTTGTCTCTCACTCATGTATATATTAATTTGACTAAATACAGTAATACATAATAATTATAGAGAAAGTTTAGGGAGCCTATAGTTTGTTAGCCAATAAGGAGTCAATAGGTTTTTTTCTTTTTTTTTCTTTCCCCTTTTACCACCTATTATTTCTCTAATTACACTTATTGACTTCCTATTAGTCACCTAATGTTGATTCCGTAACATTACTCATAATTATATTGTTAATATTAGCTTTTAAAGTTCAACGGTTAATTCAATCTAAAACGATCGAAAGAAAAGGTTAATCCCGAAATTATCACCTAATTAATTTTTTTTCCAAATTTTGCAATATTAATGTCCATCACATTTTTTTAGGAAAATTTTTTGAAATAAAATAAAAAAAAATATTTATTTCCTAAAAGAAATGAAAATCACGTTAATTACGTGAATCCAATTTTTTTTTTGGTTTTGCAAGCAAGTTCGCCTAAGGCTATTTTGGTGAAAGAGACAAGTTAGTAGTAACTTAGGGCGAACTAGAGTTAATTTTCACCAGAGTTGCATGAAGTTCACCCTAACCTGCGGCGAACTTGGTGACAGCATGAGGTTAGCTGCAACTAATTAATTAAACTAATGCTAAGTAAATAAACAAACAACTAACTAACTAAATTTTTTTTTTGTGACAGCTAACTAACTAACTAAATTAATAAATAAACAAATGTACAAAATAATCACCTACTTACTAATTTAAATATTTAAATACATGTATAAAAAATTAAAATAATTCTAATAAAACTCATAAAAACTCCCAAACTATAACATTAATCAACCAACTTAGCATTAATATGGCTTAAAATAAATTGATTTCATAATACTAATATTATTCTAATAAAAAATACTAATATTAGTTTAATTAATTAGTTAGTTTAGGGTTTTTTTTATTGGATAGAAAACAAAATAATTGACTTTACAAGATTAAAAAATTTGTTTTGATCGAGTGAAAAATTGAAAATTTAGGAGTTCAATTTGATTTTTCTAAAAAGAAAAAAACTTAAGAAGAACAAAAGTATTATTTACACATTAAAATCATTCACCATATATTTATACAATAATTTAATATAAGTATATATATTATTTAATTTATTTCAATATATATATTTTGTATTCTAATATATATATATATATATGTCTTTTTAGATTTTTTTGTTGTCTATGTATTATAATATATATTTTATATTACGATAATGTTATATATATATAAAATTATTTTTGTCAATTAAGTTATTTATTTTTTATTATGCTAAATAAAATAATATTTTGATGTCACATATTATAAAAAAAATAGTACTGGAATAAACTTCTATTTATATGAAAAAATAACTTAATTAGATTTAATTGACCAAAATAGATATATATCTAAAATTATTGTGGATATTAACGGTTGATTTTCATAATAATAAAGAACCTTTTAAAATTTTGGTTCCACTATTCAACGCCTGACATCCGTATAAAATACAGTGATCAAGGATATTAACCACCTTTTTCTTTTTTTTGGTCCGCTTATAATAAGCGTATTTTTATACAAATGTAAAGCTAGTGTTTGATAAAAAAAAAATGCGTGGATAGCATTAGAGCATATTTGACAAATGGATCTGATCCATATGTTCGGGTCAACCCTACCCGTTAAACTCACTTGCCACTGTTTCTCACTTTAGTGTCCAGCTGCAGAATGAACACAAAGGTTTCACAGTTTCAGAAGAACCAAAATTTCAACAAAATCAAACATTTTTAATCAATCTTTAGTTTTGATCGAAGCTGTGATGCAACTTTTCTTCCATCATCAATGGGTTACCAATGCGTTCGGTGCAGCTTCCCAATCAAATCACTCTATGTTCAATATTCCCCCGGCAACATTCGATTGATGAAATGCGTAAATTTTTGCTTTTTCTATTACCCTTTTTCGTCAATTAACATTTCCTTTTCATTTTCACTTCAATTAATTAGTATCAGTGCATTTGAAATTTTCAATTTTCATTTACCCCTTTTCTAATTTTTTTTTTGTTTTCTGTGTAGGAGAAATGCAAGGGTGTTGCAGATGAATATATAGAGTGCGAAATCATGGTTTCTGATACCCCTTTATGCTTCTGGTTTCAAAGTTTAAATTTTTTTCACTAATTTTTAATTTTTTTTTATGTAACTTTTTTTTTTTTTAATGATAAAAGCAATGATTGCCCTGTTTTAATTTTTATTTATATTTTGCAGATTCTTATGATAGATTTGATGCTTCACAAGCAAAAGGCTTATAGACATCTTCTCTACAATGTCCTCAATCAACAAACATTGAAGTTTGAGGTATTGTACTATGTTACTATGTTCTGTTCATGCTTGTTTTAGTCATTTCCTATAGTTGTGTTTACACCAAATATTGTGTGTAGTTCATTGTTCTATGTATAGTGATTTTTCTTTTTCCCTTGGAAGATAATGTTTGATAATAAAACTTCTTTCAGTATGTGCATAAGAAACCTGACTTTGGCTTATAATCTTGTGGGGAAATTTTTTCTTAATAAAGTGCACAATAAATTTTGTAAATAGATATGCTGCTTCTTACTATCATCATTTACATTTTCTATCACTGAAGTTGGTCACTTCTTGGTAATTTTTCAGGGGCTACATTGGAAATTGGCTGTCATTTATCTTATTTTCGACGCTTGTATTAATTTGTATGTAGAAGCAAGGAACTCATCTTCATTAGTGTCAACATTTTGCAAGGTTCATACATATATATATGCATCATGTCCAACCTTTCACTCAACTTGGTTGGTTTGAATTTTCATGCTATGTGTTTATGGATTTTTTTATGGGTTTCATTAGCAGGTGTTTGTGGATGTTGTCTTTGGGAACTTCATGTTTCTTCTGACTTTCTTCTTTATGTTTAAGATATTTCTCAATATATCAAACAGCATCTCCAGGTATATATATTTTTAATTATCATTCATCCCCTAAATGTTTTAGCATTTTCAAGAAGTTGAGTAGCCAGTAATGTGATGATCCTATCCATCTTTTTTCAAAGAATCGATTCTATCAGTGTGTTTGTGATGGACTTGCTTTTGGAGTCTTGTGTACCATGAATATTGAGAGTTTTGACAATGGTAAATATTGAATACAATGTTCTCTAGTTTTGGTTGAAATGAGACTTTGAATCCGATAAAATGTTTCAGATGCACAATATATATAGGAAATGTGAATTACGTTTAGAAAAAGTTGTAAATAAAGGTTGTGTTTGGGAGAGGGACAGTGACAGAGACTGGGCGACAGAAACTGGGAGACTGAGACTAAATTAAATATGTTATTGTTTTGGTTTGAAAATTACTAAGAGACAGAGATTGAGAGATAGAGATTGAATTAAGTCGGTAGAAAAGGGACAAATGGTAGTATTGGAAACTATAATGCCGATTCAGGATATTTGAGTAAAAAAAAAGTTATTAAAGTTTCAGTCTCTGTCCCCAAAAATTTCAATCTCAATCTCATGTGTTCTCACTTTCTGGAGGTACTGAAGGGACTGAAATTTTGGAGAATTTCAATCTTTGGTCATCAAATAGGATATTGAGTCACATTTCCCCGATCCCCTTAAACATACACTACCAAAAGGAACAAAAGATACCAAAAGATAGGTTGTGTTGCCAATTTAAATTTTGGAAGCATTATTTCTGTAAATATTCTACACATACCAGAATTTAAGATCATCAATTTAACATCAGCTTAAAATTCATTCACCCATGCAGATTCAATGACCTTTTGCTCGCAATCATGATATCGTGTTACTTCAAGATTTTTCTTATTGCCATGATGGTAACTTTTGCTACAACGAAATTTAAGTTTCCTGTTCAATTCTTTGTTATCACATTCCTGTTCTTGGGGTGTTCTGAATTTGTCTTACATCTTTGACCTTCCAAGTGTGTATTTTCTTGTAGGTCTGGGAATTTCCAACTTCTGTCATCTTCATCATTGAACTATTTTGTTTATCATCTAATGCAGTGGCATTGAACGGTTAGTAATCATGATGTTCTTTCATATAAAACAACTTTTATGGTTTATTTTTAGTTCCTTGAAAATAAGCATAAGCATTAATGATAAAGAACTAGACTAATCCATATTGGCGATTCCACCTAATGAAAGGCTTGTTTAAGTTTTTCATCCTTCGTTCACATAGCATCGAGATGGGCTTGATTATGTCACTTATAACGTCGAATGTCAATCCAGCTATTATTTGAGTCGATTTGTGCTGATTGCATGCAGTTTGCACGCATAATTTCTAGAGATTAGTTGATAATTCATCGACACATTTACATTTGTATAAGCATACATTATACGGCACTCAGGACCCATGTATTTAACTATTTAATAAAATTTGACCCTATATTTTTTATGTGAATTTCAAAAACCATATGCCGAATTTACCAAAACGTAAGTGGTTAACATTTTCTTTATCTGCATTTTGACGCTGCTGTGAAAAATGATGTATGTATATGATAAACATGCCCAACAAGGAAAGCTGATGAACATTTTTCTGTGATCCAGTGATGACCGAATCGAGTATGAGTCGATGTGTTCTGGCCTGCTTCGGTGCATATGCTGTAAAGCTTTTTGTCACTCAAGTATTAGACCTCAGATTTTTAGAGCTGTTGGTACAAGGCTGGATCCAAATGTCCTCCTCCTCTTCATTCTCTTCAGAACCATCATGAATCATAGCTTATATATTTGTGTAATGCTAGTGTACTAATAGCAGAATTTTGAGGTTAGAAAGTGACAGTGTATATTCAGTTACCATACACTTGTTGTTAGGAATAGATAGCTTTTTTCAGGATATAAGAGATAGGTGGATATGAAGTTATGAACGCTGCTATATCTTAATCTTGTCCATGATAATATCAAAGAAACTAAGTTATGATGTCGAAGGTGTTACTATTTTATTAGTAACTTGGAAACTGTTGAGCATTTATACATTTGGTTATTTTGAGGATTTGATTGCTAATACTAATATACTATGCATGTTTTGTGTGTCTATATATTATTATGTATATAATAAGAAATAAGTGTTCATGTGATTCTAACCATTTGAAACCTGAGATATCTAAAAGGAAGCATGAAAATATGCTTACGCCCGTGAGGATCTAAACCAATTCTTGAAGGTGAAGGTTATGCTGATATGGATCAAATTCATTTAAAATTATTAATCATTTTAAAAAAAATAATGCTCAAACTCACAAACAAGAAAAATTATAAAATTTAAAAATAATTAAAATATTATTTTATCATTTTATAAATTCAACAACTTTAGGCGATCTTTTTACTTTTTATTTTTTGGTCATGGGCTATGCCCAAAATCCCCTACCCAAACCCAAAAATCATACCCGACCCAGTTCCCAACCCTTCCCATAGAGAACAGATAGCAGAAACTCCTTTGAGTTTTGGACAGGAAATAGCTTTGTTGTGTTTTCGGTCTGCACAGCAAAGGCTGAGTGGTTATGGATCTTTTGGACTCAATAACACGTGTTTCCTAAACCCCAAAAATATAATTTATTTATTTGTATTGGGCTTGAAGAGCTGAAGTGGTAGTTTGCAATCCAAATCCATAGCCACTCTATGTACCAAAACAAATAAATTCAAATCTTTTCACTTTGAGAATTTAGCAACAAGGGGTGGTGGCGCAGTTGGCTAGCGCGTAGGTCTCATAGCTTAAGAGTTATCCTGAGGTCGAGAGTTCAAGCCTCTCTCACCCCATTACAACCCTTTTTTTGCTCAAAATAGCTAACTCTAATTTTTTTTCTTTTTTTATTGAACTCAAAACCTCTAAAACTGTACACTTCTTGAGTATTCCACTATTCATTTGTGGGGTAAATGGGGAAATAAATTACAACTATAATCAGTAAGATTAAGGTGCCTTGTATGTGCTTTCAGACTTGTTTCTTGAACTGCTATTCTCAGCTTCAATCTGCTGTCTCTCTGACTCAGCATCTACAATACACATTATATAGAAAGAAAGGTTTAATAACAGTGATCAACATTATTATAAAAACTATGCAAAAATATAAATTAGTCTCACATAATAATTTGTTAGGTTTTAAACCAACCATTTATTCATCAACTACTTGTTGCAAGGGAGGGGCATCAAAGCTTGATCTTCTTGCCATTTTAGGGTGAGCTTACTGGTGACAAATAATACACAAAAAAAAAGAGAAAAAAAAATCATGTTACTAAATTGTTCTAGTAACTATCTTATTACATTGCCTCTGTTATCTTGGAATCTTTGGAATATTATAAATTAAATTTCCTTGTCCAAATAATAGTTTAATTAAATAAATTAAATTTCAGTATCTTACAATTTCACCTTTGAGTATGACAGGACATCTCATGATCACAACAACTAGTTTGTCCTAAATCAAATGTTGCAACAGAGATATCAATAACTCTTCAATGAGAGTTAGTTAATATTTTATCACAACTTCAATATTCATGTTAGCATAATTAATGAAGCTTGATAAACTTCTTGTTTTATAATTAATCAAATTGGTTACAAAAATGATGTATAGGTATAAAAATTGTTTATGGAAGGCAAAGGCCAATATTATGAATTAATTTGTGCTGGAATAAAACACACATGAAATTCTCGATAGATGACATTTTATTATGTGGGCAGAAAAAAAGAGAAAAAGGAGAACAAGGAAGCAGCAACTAGCACAACAGGAAAAGGAAGCACATGAAGAATTTCACCATTCTTCCAAAAAATGACAACTTAAAAAGGAATGAAATATCATGAGCATGTTTAGGGGAAATATAAATGGCCAGACTAAGGATAGGAGGAGGAGGATGCAAAAAAGGAAAAACACAAAGGGTCAACCTATTACAATAATGTATATTAAATTTAATGATTAAAATAATGATGTAGCACATGTGAATTAGTATGTGATGGATTGATGTTATTCAGTAAATTATATATATATATATATATATATATATATATATATATATATGAGAGAGAGACCTAACAATC
>JASCZI010000205.1:40372-50602 GCA_036250425.1 Stylosanthes scabra
CAATTATTTGAGAAAGAAATTATGAGCTAGTTAAAACTTAAAAGAATGATCGAAAATTAGAAATAATATATACATACAATTTTTATGACTAAATTCAAAAATAAATTCCGACATTAGTATATATACATAATTAGAAACTTTCTTTATCCTAAAAGTCATGAACAGCCATCCATTTGGTCTCCATCAAAGCCTGCATTGAATCCCTTACAACCTTACAAATTAATAGGTGTAAACAAATAGCGTGCCTTTGTTGGAATGACCAAATGGGGTGGAATGGCACCAAATGGGGTGGAATGGCTATCCCAATGCCAAAATACTCACAGTTATCAGATAAGATATCTTATCAATGACTTCTTGCATTGCCAGACATTTGACGGCCACAAAACAAAAAAATGTGAGTGCATGTTTAGTTTGTTCTTAGACATACATCTCTCAAGATACATTAAGGTTGGCTTTAATGAATGTAATTATATTTGAACAATTTTTTGTTAACTCAGTATGAATTGAATTTGACTATAAATATTCTTTTCAATAAATTCAAAAACATTACTCTTGAACAACTTGGAGTCGGACTTTTTTTGAATTTGACTCTAAATATTCTTTTCAATAATTCAAAACCACTATTCTTGAACAACTTGGAGTCGGACTTTTTTTGAATTTGACTCTAAATATTCTTTTCAATAATTCAAAACCACTATTCTTGAACAACTTGGAGTTGGGCCTTTTTCCTACTATTACTGATACAAAAAGAATAGAAAAAAAAGGAAAAATAGAATTCGAATGTCAACTGCTCCTATCAAAAATAGGATTGACTATAGATTTGAGCAATAGCACATAATTTAAAAAAACTCATACGATTTTCCCAACCTAAACAAAGTAGATTTTCCATGAAGAAAATTTGACTCAACATGTTCTATTCGATAGAAGTAGAAGAAGAACCAATTCGGTATTCTTTTCTTAAAAAAAAAAAAAAAACCAAGTCAACATGATAAAGATCAATCTTACTTTATCATTTTTTTTCCAATTATGTTGCAAAAGTGATAAAATATTAATTATCTATTTTGACATTGCTAATTGTATATTAGTCATGAATTTTCAGTTTCTTTTAATTATTCTGCATTCCAACGCAATTTTGATTAACACTATCCAAAGTCCAAACAATGATAAAAACACTGGAATATACCTAGGAAGATAACCTTCCTATATTATGTTATTATTGAAATGTTTATGAGTAAATAGTCCTCGGCAAATTAGCTTTGGATAACTTGCAACTTCAAACCAACTCTTTCTGGGTTTGAATTTCAGCAGAGACAGTTCAGAACTAGGAAATATTTATCCATTCTATTCATTAGATTCACTATATTTACTGTGGTTCGAGTAGAGCAATTACAACTTGGGGGGTCAAATTTCTAGTCAAAAAAGCTACTCAAAAGTGAGTTGTGTTTTTCTTTTACGTTCAATGTGTCCATGCAAGAGATTTTCATTTGTTACGTCTTTACCTGAAACTATGGAGAGTCAGAGGTGGCCCAATGATCATCCCCGGCCAACAGCGAATTCAAGAACTCCGAATACAAGAACCCGGTGCCAGGGCAAACATCAACACTGGAATACATTGAATTGAAGAAAGCATCTCGCTCCAAGATAGCTTGAAGCGGAAGCGACCCGGCATTGTTGTTTTCGTTCCCAGAACACGAGGCAGGAGATGTGGCCGTGGCCGTGGCCGCCGGAGATTGCGGTACCAATGAGGGAATTTGGTCCACAGCCTGAAACATACACAAGATGTATTCCATGTTTAGTGGACAAAGTTTTTCACAAGATGCATGTAACTTTTATTGTCAAGATCAGTGATGTTTGAACCAACATTATCTTGAATTCTTGTATCTTCTGGTGTTGTTTCTTGGGTAAGATGGCTAGTAATTTCACTGACCGGTTCATCTTCTCCTCTTGTTACTTCCTCTTCAATTAGGTTGCTAGCTTTTTTCTTAGTTTGTGTTACTTCCTCTTCAAGTAGGTTGTTTGCTTTTCTCTTGGCTTTCTTTTCCTTTTTCTCAGGATTATTTGTTACACGGCACAAGACCATGGTCTGCAAAAATTATTGAAGATGAGAAATTCTCCCTAACCAACAAACATAACTAATAATATATTTACATGTAATAAGTCTAAATATAACATAAACATAATGAAAATTATGTGCGTAGGTACAAAAAATTGTAAGTGTAAAATAGGTTATTTTTTCGTATAAAATACTTGCTAGCTACATATGAGAAAAAATAATAAATTATTCCGGTCATGTACCATTTTTTTGTTAAAGAATTATAAAACTTGATTTGTGTATATTTTAAAAAAAATTTATGTTATTTGCATATTAAAATCAATCACTAATATGTAATATATATAGCTGAGTTTGGTATGTAAATAAAATTATTACTTAAAAAATTAGATTGGATGGAGTTTGGACTTGACTTAAATTCTATTAATTGGTTTTAACTTAACTAAAACTAGAGTCCTATGAGTTTGAAGCCTCTCAACCATAGCTCTACAACTGTGTGCTCTCTGCCTGGAAAAATATAATTACTTTAAAATGTCTCAAAATCTAACCATATCATATACGCTCTCCATTTAATTCTATTTGTCAAATTTTATATTTTTTCTGGTTTTAAGTTATTGACACATTAATTTTAATGGGTAATTCTTAAAGTATATCCAATGAGATGTTTTTTTAGCATCAATTTTTATTAAAAAGATAAATGAACTGAGTTGATATTGAATCATGCATTGGAAGGAATAATGAAAGTGATATCGGTATCACTAAGAGCATCTCCAATGGTGCACTTTTTGGGTATCAATTCATCTTGAAAACACAAATGAATTGAATTGATACTTTCGTATACATTAGAAGGAAATCTAAAAGTGTTACCGGTATAGAGCATCTCCAATGGGATTTTTTTGGTATCTTTTTATTGAAATAATAAATAGACTGAGTTAATATTGAATCATACATTGGAATGAATAGGAAAACTAAAACCGGTATCACTAAGTTGATACCGTATCACTTTGAAAGAATGTCAATTAGGATGTGCCATGTGTATAACTCATTAAATGTAGGTTAATTAAATAGTATTATGTGAGAGCCAAATTGATATTAAATTAAAACCAAGCATTAGAGCAATAAATCTCATATTTATCTCAAATCATATATGGTCCCACAAATACTTACATGGCATCTTGTGGGACCAAAATAAATTTGAAACTAATACTACCATTGGAGATGCTCTAAGTTGATACCGTATCACTTGTACAACTCATTTAATGTAAGTTAATTTAACTTAATAAATAGTATTGTGTGGAGTCCAAATTGATATTAAATTAAAATTAGGCATTGGAGATGTTATCTCAAATATGGTATCAAATGAGATATGATCACACAAATGCTGATATGTCATTATATGAGACCCAAATTGATATTAAATTAAAACTCACCATTGAAGATGCTCTAAGTTGATACCGTATCACTTTGAATGAACGCCAATTAGAATATGCCATGTGTAGAACTGATTAAATGCATGTTAATTAAATAATATGATGTGAGACCTGAATTGATATTAAATTGAAATCAAGCGTTAGAGCAATAAATCTCATATTTATATCAAATTATATATGGTCTCACAAATACTTATATGGCATCTTGTGGAACCCAAAATAAATTTAAAACTAACACTAACATTGGAGATGCTCTTAGTATTAGGACATTTTCATATTTCAATAACTAATTAAATAATCTTTAATGCACCTCTAGTTTAGCCAATCAAATTTATTTCAATAGTTATTAATGGAGAGAACAAAAATTTGTGAATTAATAATAAAGATATTGTCATAATTTTAATATATTTTCTAGATTTTTGATACAATTCAATGATTATCTTAATTAATATACTAGAATAAAATTGAATAATTAAAATGAAATGAGAAGTATTTATTTTTTACAAGCAGACAAATAAGACAAATAATATAAAAACAGCAAAACATCATAATTAAATCTATGTTAAAATCACAACTACAAACATAATTATCAATTATTCACCTTCAACATAAGAGTCCTTGGGCTAAAATCATCCATATATGTTAAAAATCTTGACTTCAACTCTCATCTCTATCAATTTTTTTTAGTAAGATGCAATTATTGGCCCATATGCTACCCTATCATTTAAAATGAGTTAAATAATACACATATTTACATAATTAAATATAAAATATCGTTTTTATTTCTAACGTTTGGTGTAAATATTAAATATATCATTAACGTTTTAAACATCATATTTATTCCCCAAACGTTTTGAAATCATATTAATTTTGTCCAACATCAAACAATTATAAAAATTACTAATAAATCCATAGATAAAAATGTTAATTCACATCACTAAAATATTATAAATGACGTGTCTATTTCATTCATATCCATTATTATTTCTTACCATATACGAACATAACACAAAGTTCAAAAGAAGATAAGCACGTTACGCTTCTTTTTCCTCATCTAAATCTTATCATTTTTTTTTGTTTAAGTGTGATTGTTCTAAATATTGCATAACGAAAACTATTAGCTAATTAATTTTACATTTTGAAGAGTATATTGTTAGAATTTATATTAATAGAATTGATGGTAGGATAATATTGATACAATTCCAAAACTTAAAAAGCACAAAAATGATATAAATAAGGATATCTTTGAGACTCATTCAAAATGTTGGAAACAAAAATAATAATTAATATAAAAATATGTTAAGAGCATTTTTAATGGAGTATTTTTTTAATATTAATTTTCCTAAAAAATTCAATAAATTGATTTGACATTGTGTTATAAATTAAAAAAAAAATACTAATACCACTAAGTTGATAATTTACCGCTCTAATTTAACTTGATAAATAACATTATACCCCAAATAGCATTATGTCATGCCATTATCTTCTTGGTTTTGTTGCATGTAATTAATAATTAATAATCCTTCTTAAAAATGGGAATCAATCCAAGTCCAAAAAAAAAATGGGAATCAATGAATCATTATTCACACGGTACCATTAAATTGATATAGGTTTTGTTAAGTTTTGAAATAAAAATTATTAAAAGTTACTGAAAAATAGATTTTTTTTAACCATTAAATACTAAAAAAAATAAATAATTTTTATTATTCATTCTTAAAATATGTCCTAAAACACAAAATAGGTCTTTCAAAATTAATTTGTCTTATAAAACATAACTTAAAATTAGAAGAATATTATATGATCAGAATGTTTTTAATGTTTATTTAATTATTTATTTATTTTCAATCAATTAGCCACTGATTTTTTTAAAATATATGGTTTCCCACAATTTTTTATCATGATTTTCTCAATTATAATTTCTCATTATTTATTTTTAAGTGCAACCGGGAGAAAAAAAATGATTAAAGGGTAAAAAATCACACCACACAAAATAATTGAAAAAAAAAAATTCATTCCCAATTTCACAACCCATCGTCGCCCACTCACCACCACTATTTACTGATCCTAAAAGCGAAAGCCCTAAGTTTATATAGAAAAATGAATATTCTCAATTTTCCCCCTAATCTCTCAACATACAAAGTAAGATGAACAAAAAACATGTATGACAAAATATTGTATGGTATGAGTATGAGAATGAGGTCACCAACAAGTTTATAACAAGTTCAAGAAGGTAAAGATAAAAAAAAAAATTGAAAAGAAAAAAATTGTAATCCAACCTCAAATAAACCCAACAAGCAATAAGAGAACCTACCTTATGATTAGGTGCATGATATTCGTGCATCACCCAATTTGTCTTGACACTATCTGGACGATTGTTGTAGAAAACAAGTGTTTTTTTTGTTCCTATGAGAGTGTCTGTCGCCATTGTCTTAATCTGACGCTCTTTCCCTGTAATCTTCCAGTATCCGCCATTAGTTTTTCTTACACACCTGTTATTCTTCTCCGTTGTGTAGTTCAACTCAGTGAAGAAAAACCATTCTGAATCATCCGATTTAACTTTCGAATGTTCTAGAACAAGAATAACTTCGTTAAAGTAGTAGAAGGAGGAAGGGATTGTGCAAGTTTTAATGTAATAGTAGCAGAAATAAAGAGGAACCTGGCAAGTCCCAAGGATCAAAGCTATAGAGATGAATCTGAGAAATGGTGTTGTTGATGAGTGAATCATTTCCCTCAATCTTGTTTTTGAGGTAGTAAGTAAGAAGCTCCTCTTCTTTTGGAAGGAACCTGTATCCAACAGGAAAATTATCCGCCATTATTGAAACCTAGTCAAAGTAATGTTAGTGAATGAAATGGAAGAAGAAAAATAAAGAATTATATATAAAAAAAAGAAAGGAAAAAAAGAAAAAGGAAGGAGAATAGGAAGTAGGGAAAAAGGAAAAGAGGAGGAAGGAGAGATCCGAGTGTGTGAGAAGTGGAAAGAAGGAAGTGATTTGAACAAGGGGAGAGTTCAATCTATTTATAGAACTCTAGAACTCTTTGTGCCTTCTCTCTTTCTCTTTCATAGTTTCATTTTCTTTTGTGACATCATAATTCTTTTTTCCTTCATATGTTCTTAATTTTATGGTTTTGTTTTGTTTTTATACCATAAGGTAGCATGATAAGAAAATAAACAGAAAAAGAAATAAAGAAAATAAAATTAGTATGTATTAGAATGGATTAAAAACTAAATAAAAAAAAAGGCAATAACAAAAGCTCCGCAAATTTTTAATTTTTTTGCAATAATAAATTATATTTTTAAATTTAGGGGATAAATTACTATTTTTATATTTTATTGTATAATAAATATTAAGCCTATTTTGTATGGTTTTAATATATAAAATAATTATAAATCAACTAATTTAATACGTAACTAAAATTTAATTAAAATATTTTTTAAAATACGCATTGGATATGACTACGCAAATTTCTCAAGTTTTATAATTTTAATAAAATAGAAATAATATGGTAATTTAATAATTATTATATAGAATAGAATAAATTAGCTAAAATATAAAATTCTGTATTAAAATAAAGTATATAACAAGAGTAGTAATGAGTATATTTTAATAAAGAGGGAAGATTATTTTATTTATTTTAAATACATAAATGGATGCATTATATAAACCAAATACTTAACAAAAAAATCACAATTTTTATTCTACAAAGTAGTGTTCAAGGCTTAAGGCGGTAATACCAGATGCCTTAACAAACACGCTGTCAATTTACATTTTAATTTTATCCACTGAAAAAATTTGATAGCGTGTGAATGTTAACAATTTGCCACGTTTAAAAATTAAAAAAAAAAAAAAAAGCAATCGGTAATTGCCGGTTGAGTTCTTGTTTTTTTTTTTTTTTTTCATCTGAAACTTGTAATATACACTTTACGTCTGGTCAAGGGCATATTAGTAAAACTGGTGAGAAAATTTAGGGTGTATGGGAAAGCCAATAAATTTTATTTACAAAAATGTAAAAGATAATTAAGAATTTCTTTTTTCCCTTTAAACCTGCAGCTGCAGTAACTGGAAGAGGCCTCTTAAATGCAATTTGTAGTTTTTGCTGAGCGGAAATTTTATTTTTTCTTTATATAGTTAGTTCCTAGTTGCATGACTGCATGTAGGGCTGTACATCAAGCCGGGTAAAGTTGAGTCTCCTCTAATTTAGGTTCGATTCGAAAAATATCTTGGGTCTATTATTGAGACCTTAGTCCGATTTTAAACTTGGTAAAATCTCTCTTTTTTTGGGACGAGTGAAAACCGGGTGAAAACTAAGTGAAGTCCGAGTCTATCCCAATCAAATTCAAAAAAAAAAAAATCATCAATCACAGAAACATTGATAAAAATTTCTAAATCATAGAAATAAAACATAATATAGTCAAATAATACAATAATAAAACACTTTAAACTCTCAAAATTAATGTAAATTTTTAAACAAATAAAATTCTTAAATAACATAACACTAGTTAATTAGCTATAATATAAGCATAAATGGAGTTCTTTTACCTAGTTGTAAGAAATTAGCTATAATAAGCACAATAACAACAACAATGCTAAATTACTAACTTCAGAATTCAAACTTCGGAACAATTTTCAAGTAAATGTTCAGACTTTAGACTTGATTAATTTAATAATTTTTAGAACAAATTATAATAAGTTTACAAATTCAGACTTCAGAACAATTTAGTAATTTTAACAAATATAGTGAGGTGTTGCGTGAGTGAGGGGATTAGGTAAGTGAAGTACTCAAATTGTGGCTACTGACTGGACACAATTATTTGGCCCTAAAACTATTAAAACTTGAATTCAATTACTGGGACAGAATTACATATATTTCATAATTCATAATAATATTACACATTATATATAATTTAAAATTTTAATTAATTCATATACCACCGGACCACCAGGCCGGACCGGGTGATCCGAGCCTTGATCCAGTCCCGAATTTGTTATAGTACCAGATTGGCTTCATCTTTTTCGGGCTGATTTCAGGCCGTTTTGAAGTCGGGCAAAAGATGATCCAAATTTCATCGGGGTCGAGCTGGGCTTTGGGCCGAACCGGGCCGCGTACACCCCTAACTGCATGTGCAGTTCTAGATTCCAGCAACTACCAGAAAAAAAATAGTTTTTAATTAAAATGACAACTTAGTCTAATAAAAATATTTAAAATATTTTTTTATTAAAATGTCATATTTAATCACATTTTAAAATTTTATAAAAGAAATATCAATTTTAAAAAAATAAGAATACTTTTAGATAAATATAACAGTTTTATAATATTAAAATTAAACTATATAATTTATCATTGAATAATCAAAATAACATATTTTCAGATTAAAATAATTATAGATTTTCATTAAAGTGCCCACTTTTTATTTTATTTAGAGTTTCTCACCATTAGGTGGCTGATTATTTGTGAATAAATTTGGCATTGTTCCTAATTTTTTCATTTCTGTTTTTACTTTTTCATATGTGCAAGATCCTGAAACCTAATCTTATCTTAATTTTTCATGTATGAAAATTTTGTTATGGATATTTCTAAATATAAAGTCAACTATGGCTTTTTGTGATGAAATCAGCAAATTCTGCACATTACTTTTGCACTGCCCCCCTTCCTTGCATAGAACAAGGCATATCAGATATGAAGCTGATAGATCAACGAAAAAGAAAATTTACATATAAATATAAATAATATTTTAATCATATGGTTAATAGTTTAATATTAAAGGATTTATTTATGAGCTTTAGAATTCTTCTCATCGGTGGACACCATTTCAAGTCATAGACTCATAGACATAAATAAATAAATAAAAATAAATTAAATAATAGTGAAAAATTTTCAAGTATATCAATATATTGATTACATATAATATGTATATCATTGATTTTTATTTATATATTTTTTATTTTCTTTTAATTAAAATCAACGATTAGCCGTGCAAACTTTTCTAATAGTAGTAGGAACTGTGGAGTCAATCATTTTGATTCATGTCACAATCCCAAGTCATTGTCCTTTAATTAATACAGTTTGTTGCGCTTCACATACACCAAGGTATATGTTCCCTGTTCCCTTGAAAAAAGGAAAAGAAAAGAAAAGGAAATGGAGGCCTATTTTTATTCTTCAACAAATACTATTTTTCATTAAAAGAATTCAGTCAATTATGCACAAAGTGATTCCTGCTACCGTCAAATAAAAGTCCTGTTAACATAGAAATTTTCTAATGGATTGAGGGTTTAACAATAGGAAGAAGATGAAGGTTGATAATTGAGGGTATATTGGGAAATCTAATGAGTTTTATTTTCAAGAGAGTAAAAGTCCAAAAGGTAATTAAGGTTTTGTTTTTTTTTCTTTAAACTTGCAGCTACAGTCTTTAACATGAACAGACCACTTAAGTCTGAAATGCAACCTGAAGTTTTTGTTTGAAAGACTTTAGCTTTTTATAGTTCCTGCTTCCTAGTATGCATGTGCATCTCAAATTAAATATTGATTTTCATGGGTATTAGAAAGAAAGTTATTCTAGTTAATAATATAATTATGTAATATTTTATAGGAAGTGGATTAAGTGTTTTTTAACATTAATTAATAATTTTTAGCTATTAATTTTAAATTAATTTTAATTACAAAATATTTTATAATTAAAATTAATGATTAAAAATATTAAAATACCTATATATATATATATATATATATATATATATATATATATATTTCGCT
>JASCZI010000205.1:51118-74919 GCA_036250425.1 Stylosanthes scabra
TTTTTTCCATCTCATTTTCCAAAAATAAATATAAATGCCTTAATTAATGATCCCAAAGATGACGAATTATCAAATGATATTTAAATGATTCTTTTTTATATTCTCCCATATTTATTAATTAATTTGTATATCAACAAATTTAAAATGTATAAGAGTGATGTATAGAAAAATATTACATATTACACTACTCTGTATATAAATATTTGAAAAGCTTTTGGACAAATTATTAATCTAATCTATTTTAGATAAATATTATATTATTCTAAATATAAAGTCCATATGGCTTTTTGTGAAGAGATCAGTAGCCTCTGCACATTACTTTTGCAATGGCCTCCTTCTGTTGTTCTTTGCATAGAACAAGGCATAGCAGATATCACCATAGCAGATATAAAGATGAGAGATCAAAAGTAATGGTAATATAGACCCCAAAAAAGAAATGCAAAAGATTAATATTTTTAAGAAAAAGAAAATAATATTTTAATCCTACGGTTAATAATTTAGAATGCATTTCAATTTTCAAGTCAAAGGCCAATATTTTGATCTGATGCATTCATGGAAATGTTAAGACCTGCCAACAAGTTCCATTCTTGTCACCACCATTTCAATTAATAGTCTCCTCCAATTCCATCTAACATAAATAAACAAAAACAAATTAAATAAAAGAATCTTTTGAGTCAATAACTTCATCACAGTCCCTAATTATGATCTGATATGAAGCATTGTATTCCAGCCTAATATAGAATTGCAGTTTAAGTTTGTTATGATTATAGACCTTATGGTTAAATTAAACTCTTCCATTTGAATTAACTATACTATGAACATAAAATTTCTTAGATGTTAATGATCTTGGTTCTTAAGAGAATGCTAATGTCAAATGATGTGTAACCTGCTTTTGACTAATTTTTGTATTAGATGCAGATTAATTAGCTTAGATTCCCATGTGTATGTGCTTCCAAAATTTTCTTCTTTTGGAACAATGACTTTGCTCTATTTCTACCAAATGGAAAATTTCACCATGACACATTTTGGGAAAAAGGAATCTTTTCACCAGAACTCAACTACTTCTAGCTTCAAATGATTTTTGGGATCATGTAGAATTAATGACAGTAAGATGCTACTAATCACAAGCATAAATTTCATTTTCATTATCATAAGAAAGGTGCAATGATCTTTACATCAGTGCAAGATCTATGTTAATTATATTACAATGGAACTATGTATATATATATATATATATATATATATATTTTTGGTGACTATGGAACTATGTATATAATTATGAAAAAAGAACCATGATACCTTCTCTAACAAGATAGCACATCCCAACTAATGGCTAGAAGCAACAAAATCCCTATAACTACATTAACAAGATATACCGCGCGCGGATATAGGCTTTCGCTCGACGAAGATGTTTCTAGGCGGAGGAAACAACCAATTCTGTTAACATCAGAGCTTCTGGTTTCTAAGTTCTTCCCTGAACTTCTAGTTTTTGGAGCTTTTTCTTGATCTCTTCTTAATTGTTCCACACTGGTCAGTTTCTTAGTATCCTGCATAGGAGCATGGTATGATCAGTGGCATGTTAGTATTTAATTCACAGCCTACTCTGTCAAGATAGGCTTCTTTGTCGTTTGGCGCGGCTGCTCGCTGTTCTCACCTCAAGATGGAACATTGCATTGCTTGAAACCTTCCTATGTGTTTGGGATCGTCTCGGGTTATACTGATTTTTCGATCTACTTAGAGCCGGAGAAGAAGGACTAGAAATCTCAATAGAGTTTATCTCAAAAGCTTTATCTGCATTTGAGTCACAGGAAGATGAATCCACTCCCCAAAAGTCTTCTTGATAGATACTTGCAGTTTTTTCTGTATGTGATGGTTGAACCATTTTTGCTACATGGAATTCTCTTGAACTAGCCTGATGATTACACATTGTTCAAGAATCAGGAATATTGCCATACTGTATAATTTCAATGAGGATGGATGGATCAATAGCATGTTTGGTTTAGCTTTTGGACACCTCGAACTAAGTTTTGGAAAAAAAAGCTTATATGGGAAGAACTTTTTCCAAAACCATGGTTCGGGGTCACCTAGAAAATAAACCAAACATGCCATATAATTTCAGCCGAGAACAAATGAATATCTTCTCTGGTTTAGCTTTTTGGGAACTCAAATCTATAATTTGGGAAACAGCTAAACTTATCGCCATATAGCTGTTTCCCAAACTATGGTTTTGAGCCACCGAAAATTATACTTCTTCCGTTTTAAAATGAGTGTCTCTTTCATTATCTAGGATCATTAAACAATTGATGTACATAACCAACAAGTAGCTCATAAAAAATTAGGGATATAACTCCCCAGCATCATTTTTAAGGATTTATCTTTACCGGTCTAGAGACTACTTCAGCATCTGTGTCACTGCTTTCATAGCGTACCCTCACCGATGAGATCGAGCAGATTTGATTATTTATGAAACTGAAAGCATGCTGCTGCTGCTGTCTTTCTTCCAAAGTAGCTAAATCGCCATCACTCAAAATCAAATCCACAAATTCCTCTGCTTCTTGCTTCTCTCCATCAGTTTCAAATTGATTATGCATCCTGTTATCTTCATTTACAAGGTAACAATTTTGAGATGGGGAGACTGGGAAGGACTCTTGCTGCTGTTCAATGCTGATCGGAGAATGCTGCGATGATGATCCGGCTCGAGGCATTGCGTTCAAGATCGAATCCATGTTCACATCTGGCAAATCAAGCATCTAAAACAGATATAAAAAAATACAATTAATTATCCCTCAAAAGTTTTAAATGCAAAAACCAAGAAATAGTTATCAAAATGATGCTTCTGATTACATTTGAGACTCTTTCATCTGCTTCTTCCATGTGATTGCTAGGTTCCCCTTTATCATTATCACATGCTTGTGCATCAGTTCCCTCTTCAGATTTTTTCTCAAATTTCTTCATCAAGCGACACAAAACAAAATTCCTCTGCACAATGTTGATTAGCATAGTCAGCACTGAAATTTGACACAACTACAACACAATGGAGACGATACATCAAAACATAGAGATAGAACCTATATTGCACGGATACGAGTAGGGTAACTATACCCGGTACAAATACGGGTATGATAAAAAAAAAATTTGGGGATATTTCCATGGATAAGTAGGTAACACTTCAAAGTACCAAACTTCATTGTTTATAGGCATTGATAAAGCATTGAAGTTACTTTATAGCATTGAATCAACGACTATAAACCATGGAGTTTAATACTTCATAGTGTATTTGAATTGTTTCCTATAAAATATGTATATATTTTATAAATTTTTGGAGATAAATAATATTTTTTAACTAATAAAATATGGTTCATCATATGTACCTTGCTCTCATCAAAGGTAGTAGCATGATACTCATGGATGACCCAGTTGGTTTTGGCACCAGCAGGAACACGACCTTTGTAGAAGACAAGTGTCTTCTTGCTTCCAATAGCTTTGTTAGTGGCACTTTCTTTTATGTACCTGTCTTGTCCAGTGGCTTTCCAATACCCATCTTTGGTGGCCCTGTTTGCTCTTTTGCTGTTTCCATACTTGTAATCTCGTCCACTAAAGAAAAACCATTCTGGATCATCCGATTTTATTATCGATAATGCTGACACACATAAGCCAAAACAAGAATCATCAAACATCATTACATTACTTACAGGAAAATGATGGAGTCGGTTTATTTATTTATTTTGGGTTGTACTTGTACTTGTACCTGGTATGTCCCAAGGTTCAACCTTGCAAAGATCAATATCTGGGATAATAGGAATAGGGAAATTATAATTTAGGAGCTTGGGATTGAGGTAATAACTCACAAGCTCTTCATCTGTTGGCTTGAACCTGAATCCAACAGGAATGAAATCAAGTATTGGAAGTGTGGCACTACCAGCCATTGTGTCTTTTTTTTGTGTATGTTTTGGTTTTGAAGATGAAAATTAATTGAAACTTTGGATGAAGAAGAAGAGGAAGAAGGAGCAAGTAATGATGAGAAGAAGAGAATAGAAGGGGAAGAAGCAGAGTTAAGTGTTTGGGTTTGTTGTAAGAAGCATGAGTCAATGGGTTCTGAATTTGTAGTATTTGTAATGCAACAAAAGTAAGCCATTGACTGACTTTGAATTTGGCTTAGACAAGAAGTTACATTTTCTTTTTCATTTTTTTTAATTATGAGAAAATATGAAATGGGGATAAATTATTGTAAATTCACTAAATTGTAAAGAACAATACTCATATACAGAGTGATATGTAAATTATATTTTATTTAGGAAGTGGGAAATTATAATTTCACTAAATTCACTAAATTGTAAAGAACAATACTCATATTTTATTTAGGAAGTGGGAAATTATAATTTAGGAGCTTGTGATTGAGGTAATAACTCACAAGCTCTTCATCTGTTGGCTTGAACCTGAGTCCAACAGGAATGAAATCAAGTATTGGAAGTGTGGCACTACCAGCCATTGTGTTTGTGTGTGTGTTTTTTGGTTTTGAAGATGAAAATTGATTGAAACTTTGGATGAAGAAGAAGAGGAAGAAGGTGCAAGGATGAGAAGAAGAGAATAGAAGAGAAGGAGAAGAAGCAGAGTATAAGTGTTTGGGTTTGTTGTAAGAAGCATGAGTCAATGAGTTCTGAATTTGTATTTGTAATGCAACAAAAGTAAGCCATTGACTGACTTTCAATTTGGCTAAGGCAAGAAGTATTATAGATTCACTAAATTGTATTTAGTAATTATAAATAAGTTAATAGATAATAATTATGTGAATAAGTAGTTTTAGCAAACTAAGTTCAACTAAATCATTTATTTTTATGTTAAATTAAAAAATATTTCGATGTGAAATAAATATTTACTTATATACAATTTTTTATACTATTTGACATCAAAATAATATTTTATTTAGCATAAAAATAAATTATTTAATTAAACTTAATTAACTAAAATCACTTATTCAAATATCATTACCTTTAATGGTCAATTCTAATATTCACCTAACGTAATCCAATAAAAATAACTACATGTTGAAAATATGAAAGCATTTGAAATTTGGCTAGTAACCTGTATAACAAAAGGAAATTAATAACTGTAGACAAAATTATTTGACATAAATAATATAGTGCACCATAATATATTAATTAGGATGAACTAATGAACTTGTTTAACTTTCCAATGAAGATTTAAATTTTAACAATCAATAAAATTAATCTTGTGTAATTATTTAGTAGAATCTACTAACTTACCAAAAAAAAAAAATCCATCATCATCATCAGTATCAGTATCATTTATCATTATCTTTTCTACAGCAAATAACATTGTTTAATTTATTAAGATAAGATATCACTTTCTATAAAAGTACTAATGCACCAATTTAATCATCAAATATAATTAAATAAATTGTTCGTTATTTATGGTTATTCACAAGTTCAAAGGCTTGACTTTACCTTTCTCCAAATAGTTCATTATTTTCTCAGGTCAAGTTGATGTACCTTCCTTTGTTTGCTACTTCCAAAAGAGTAAAAAGATGCTATGAAGGATGAACAAACGCGTTTTCTTTTTTAATAAAAAGGAATATATATTTTTTTCTTTACCCTCTTGAAACTCTTCCAATTCCAAAGATCAATATCCACGAAACTACGTAGAAATTTACATGCATCTTCCTTCTAATCATTCTTAGAAGTTATCGTGAGTCACTATCATATCAATCCTCAGAGTAATTATTACTATAGAATTCACATTAATTAATTGTTTTTATTATTTACTTTATTTTATTTTTTTTGGTGTCTTTATTATTTACTTTTATATATACGTGTGTGAATTTTCTTTCCCATTTCATTCTTATAAGCTGTTATGGGTCTCTATCGTAATACTACTTTTATTTTTTATAATGTCACTCCTTACAATTTTTATTGTATTTTTTGTATGAATTTATAAAAAAATATTATCAATAGAAATAAAATTAAAAAAATCATTCAATATAAATAAATATAAAAGATAATTTTATAATATAAATTTTACTTTTATTCTTAAAAAAATTAAAGTACAATATAAATATAAACCCATATGTTTTTAATAAAACTTATATCAATAGTATCGAATAAGCATGTTATAATTATTATTTTCCTTCTATGACACCTTGGACTAATTAATTACTATGCATGGAATTACATTACGTAGGTATTCATTTGTATAAATTTATTCATTCTCATAAGATGTGGTATACGTGTGATGGGGTCTTTGATTTATTGGTTGGATTAATTGTTTTGCATGAATTAAATCTGGTATTTGCTTTGAAAGTTCCATCCAATAGCAACTTATTTGATGAGAAATTCATATGTGATTTATTCGTGATAAACTAACATATCAATTCATCATTTTCTTTACTAAGAACTAAATTATTTTTATTCGACTTCTGAAATTAAAATATTTTAGAGTAGCATTTGAGTTCTTTAGTGACGCCTTTTTCATTATGGACGTTTTATAAAAAATAGTTACTAATATTTTATGTTTTTAGTTAATTTATTAATTAAAAATATTGATTATAAATGCTTTTCTTGACCCAAAGTTTTTGTTTTTTTCCTTCCTTAGTTCTCCATTCAAATTCATTGCCATTGCATCATTAAAAAAAAAAAAAAGAATATTAATGAATGTCTAAATCCTATGTTTCTTTTGCTTTTTCTTTTTACTCCATAGTTTGTTATGCTTGCCACTAACATATATTTGCATGAGCTTATGCTAAGAGACAAATCATTATCATTATATATTCAATTGATATTTGATAAAGCCTATGATTATAAAACATTAGCCTATTTTCAACTTTAGTACGGTCATCCTAACTTCCAAATTCCAACTGTTTTTACTTCTTAGCCAACTATGAAACTTACATAATAAACAAATAATTAATTTGTATATATATATTCACCTTTCTTTATTAGTCTTTTCTTTTGAATCTAATAAGACTTCCATCATCATCATCATCCCCTTAAAAGAGGGCATTAAGAGTCTTGAAGATTGGATTTCTTTCAAATGTTAGATTTATTTGTGGCTTCCATTCAATCAATCAATTTATTAAAGCCATCGAAATAAATTAAATATGTCGGATCAATCCGTATATCCATATAAATGAATTAAATTTTAGTAAAAATTTTAAATTTGGATCATTTAACATTTAGATTAAATAGATTAACGCAATTAATTCATTTATATTTTATCAAATTCGATTTAAAAATTTAATCTACCAGCTAAATGGATCCGATTAAAAAATCTTAATTAATATATAAAATCAAGCTTCAACGGACTAAAATATTTAGCTCACAAATTAAATAAGTCAAGTGTCTCGTTTAACAACCCTAAATTCATGAGTTAATAGTTTTCAAAAAGTACAACTACAAAATCAAATCCATCATTCCATAACTTAAATAATAAGTTAGGTTAATTGTCACATGATATAATGACATGACATGATCAGTTGATACACATCATATTAACATATTATTTTGTTATTCGAAATACCTAGCATAACACATGACTAATTAATATTAATATAACTAATAAAATTTAAAATAATCAATTTGACAAAATTTACTATTAAGTATTAACCCATGAATTAATCCTGGTATGATCAAGTATTTTGTCTGGTTGCCTTGTTACTAGTAATTACTAATGAATGATTCTTGTAACTTCAGTTTTAGATTTTCTTTTACGAGGCATGTATAAATCATTGCTATTTTGCTTCTATTAGTTAGTTTCATCCCAACAAATCTGCAATTCTGTCATCAATCTTATATTCAATCAATTTCCTCTTTTTTCTGATCAATTTCTTCTAATTTCTAAATGTATTGTAATAATGTACCCTATTCCCATCTTTGAAATTCGAAATTCTATTATGTAGCATGCAATCTCTTTTCATCCCATTGGTGGAATGGTGGTACATTTATTAACTCATAGATTTTCAAAATCAATCTTCTTTGTAATCTACTCATGGATCAGTAGGTGATACTCTTTTATTTATTAAATATAAGTTAAATTTATAAAAAAAATTGAATTAATTTAGATAGATAAATAATTTATATTTTAATTAAAATATTTTGAGTTTAAATCTTGAAAACAATAGTTTTTTAAATAAATTATATAACGGATACTAGTATTTTACAAAAAGAATTAGATACAAACTCTTTTAATATTTTTATTATATGTAACTAGTGTATCAATAAATACTTGCGCTTTTCTATATATTAAATGTGTATAAAAATAATAAATATTGAATTAGTTGAGATTATAAGTGACTTATAATTTAAATGATATATTTTTTTTTTAATTTCTAATAGAAGTTTTGGGTTTAAATATTTTTTTTGATATATTTTTTTTTGTAAAAAAAAGAAATAAATGACTTATAATGTAATTAAAATATTTTGGTCTAAAATTTCCAAATCCCAAATTTTTTAATAATAAAAAAATAAAATGAAATTTATAATATGCTTCTTTTGAATTCTGTTTCGTCCTTTTGCTGAAAGAGATCAAAGAGAAACTAGTGAATATTTTTGGTGATTGTTCGCATACATCATTTATTCATACATAACATTAAAAGATGCTAGTATAACACTTAATTTAAAAAAAAAAAAGGAAAGAAAAAAAATGGGACTCATTAATTATTTGATTTTTGTTCTATCAATGTACTTTTGTACTTGTATAATCTGTAATATGAGAGTTTTCGCTATATTTTTTCTCCACTCCTTTTATGGCTGTCCCTCCTTTTATATCTATGTTGTTGACTTGTTGTATGTATGTGATTTTATAAAAGATAAGGATAAGGATAGTTATAAAGTTTTTATAGAAAGGACAAAAATAATATATACTATTTTAAGAAAATATAAAAGTCAAAATATAAGTATATATTAGTTATTTACTTATTATAATCTAGAAACAAAGAAAAATTACATTCGTCACAAAAAAAAGAAAAATTACATTAATCATTAGTTTTCTTCAACTTTTTTTTGGACAAAATTAGTTTTCTTCAATTTAAATCATGCAAGTCATTCTCTTATACTTTTCAGCGAAGTGCTAATTTTTTTTATGTTTCAATGAGCAAATACAATTATTCATATAAAATAACGAACAATAATAAGACAAACTCACATAAATAACAAATAGTCATACTTGAATATTGTCGAATACTTGAATTAAAAATTACAATTAAAATAAAAAGAGTATGAAATTATGAACTATAAAAAACATAGTGAGTAAAACAGAAGCGAGATGGGAGAATAAAATTAAAAGATAATTACATAGTATCAAAATATATATTAAGTATTATTTATTGACCAATAAAAATATTGAAATGACCAAAGAATTACACAATTTTAAAAATTCCTATTATTTTGCTATTGATTTCGATTTATATTTATATTTTAAATTATTTTAATTAAAATCAACCGTTGCAGATTACAAGTATATCGATAAATCGATATATCAAAAAACTTTTCAATAATTGAAAAAACTATCACAACTTATTTCGCATTACCTCTACTGAAGAAATCCGAATGCCTAAGGATTTTTCCAGGTTCACTGTTGTTGTTGCAAATTTCCTATCATTATGAATTAACTCTTTGTCACATATGGCTACCTAATCACATTTTCAGAAATGATAACTTACATGTGTGCATGCCATCATATCTAACTTTTTATATCCATCCAAATACACTGTAGTCAATTAATTTCGTTTTTCATGACTCATTCAATTCCATGTATTTTTTTTTTGGAATAATTCTATTTAAATAATAAAATCAGTCACTAGTGTATAATACATATTAAAATATAAATTATATATATAATTTAACTTATTTTAATATGTATTTAGTATTTTAATATGTATTATATACTAATGGCTAATTTTAATTTACACCTAGCATAATTTTTTTTTGGTCTACTTTAGATGAAATATTATTACTGCTTTTTGGTTATTATTATTTTCGGGTCCTTTCTATACTTGTTGTCAATGTATTTTAGATCCTTTGGGGCTCATTCCTTGTGAGGCCTACAAAGCTGACATCTTCGCAACAGGCCCCATCTAATATTGTCAGCATTAAGGCCAACGTAAGCCAAAATGGGCTGACCAAAAAACTAATCACATACAACACCTCCAAAAATGATAAAATCCTAAATGAGACATAACATGGGTCAAAATTACAAATTCCAACTTCACCGTTCATTTCAGAAAGCAGGCGGAGATGTCATGTGGGCATTACCTGTCACTCCCACGCGTTACAAATAGGAGGCTGACACCTCTACACCAAGTGCGACTAAGGTACGCTCCTAGTACAAGCCGGTGAGTTTTAGGGTCCACCGGCCCAGAAAAGGTGGACCGTCCACCACATGCCAAATAGAAGGTAAAATGCATACGTGTGCAGTCTTCTTACCAGTTACAATGAAAGATACCTTATATTCATATTTAACCCCATAATTTTTAAAAAATTCTTGTTGACCCCTCATGGAAGCAGGCCTAATTGTTGGGCCCATTTGTTGAAGCGATTGGAATCCCTTCAAAGAAAAAGTTGTTCTTCCATGTCTCCACAAAGTCGAGCATCCAGAGCGGAGGAAATTGACACAGAGACATTGTCTTTTGACTCGAGGGTGGTTGATTCAGAAGACCCAGGTGGTGAGTACCAGCGCCAGCAGAAAACGTATTATGATTAGCATATCAAAAACAATGATTTCTTTAATCATTTTTAAATGGTATAGAAGAGGTATAGAAGACAATTAAAAAAGAAAGAATAAATAGGAATTATTGAGTGAACATAAACAATGATTTTTTTAATCATTTTTAAATGAGTTAATTTTAAATATTATAATAATATATTAAACTAAAAGACTGATTGCATATACAATTTAAAGAATATATAAAAACTTGTTTACACTGTGAGGTTATTTTAAATATTATAATAAAAATTTAAATTAAAAGACTTACATTCTTAAAGGATATAAGCTATAAATGATATAAGTTATAGGATATACAAAATCATTGTTATATTAATATATGTTTGCTAGCAATAACACTTACTAATTTTTGCAATTTCACTCGTTTTATCATTTTTTCTACTATATAACCTCCTATAAATTACATAATCTGCTTATAAAAAGTTCTCCTAAAAAAAAAACAAAGGGTGAGGATTCAGCTTTATAATTATTTTTTTTGGTTTACTCAGCTTTATGATTATTATCATTGTTTTTATAGGTGTTGTACGTAACTTCTTTCTTTTACACATTGTTACAACCATAGTGCAGACCCTTTCATTATGACTTATATTCGGAGTATTTTTTTATTTTCGTTGGTATAAATTAAAAATGACTTATATTAAGAGTATCTTCTTATTTTCGTTGTTATAAATTAGACTCTAACATTTATTGGTTGGCAATTTTCATGCCCAAATGAAAAAGGTTAGCAATGTGGAACATAGAAATAAGAAAAGTATGAATATATTTTCTTTCCTTTTTTTTTTGGACAGAATATTTTCTTTCTTTTAAAGGGATCACTTGATTTGTTATTGGGGAGGCCTTTTTTTTTTTTCATTGCTAATAAGATTTAAAGCTCTACTTGACATTTGACAAACCGTGTGAAGCCCTATGGGAGTAAGCAATTTATCCCAATAAAAGCCCATCATTAACAATGACAAAAGCCCATTTCCGTGTTCAATAATCCATGAATATTTATGCCTCAACAAATCCCATTAATTGCATTGAGGCTACCTAGGGGTCAATCTTGTAAGAAACAACATCACCCGTGAAAACCATGCGCCAGTTGAAAATGTGCCAACCAACATACCACGCGTCCAATTTCTAGGACAGGTGTTAGCTCCTGAACTTGCCAACACTGCGGTGGACGGTCCACCTCTTCTGGCCGGTGGACCCTAAAACTCACCGTCCAAGCCTCCCTTTGGTGCTATTTTGGCAGCCTCGGACTAAAACTTACCCTATTATAGGGATGTTAATTTAAAGAGAGGGAGAGGGAAATTCCATTTTATTCAATGTTTAGACAACACGTGGTAGTACCGTGTACTATTTTTGAGAGTACGTGTAGTTTTTTTTTTTTTTCTTTTTAAGAGAGTAAATATTTACTCAGTGGCTTCCTTAGTAATACCGTACTGGCTGAATGGCTGGATCTTAAAGCCACTTTAGCCGGTTAACCCCACTCATATATTCAAAATGCATGAGTTGCATCTCCGAAGTGGGACTTAGCTTTTGGTGGGATCAAATTTTACTTATAATATATTGAATATTTTTTATGTGTTAATATTATTTAGTAAAAAATTATAAATTAAAAATAAAATTTATTTATTTATTTGTTTAAGCAACTTATAATTTTATTTCAAATGATATGTTATTTTTTGTTTTTGAAAATGCCGTTGAGCCTTATTGTGTTATTACTAGTTATTTATTAGAATTAATTTATTTTCCCGTTTCTTATACGTAGAAATTAAATCTAATTTAGTATTATAAAATTATTAAAGTACGATATAATTTGTGAATAAGGATAGTAATATGATAAAAGTAAGATCTCCTATAGGTTAGAATTGTAGAAATTAGAAAGAGATTAGAGGAAAATTGAGGAGGAAGAAGAGAGAATTTCCCAAAAGGAACCAAAGAGAGAAATTGATTATTCACTAAATTCATGCATAATTAATTACAATACTACTATTCTTATTTATAAAAATCTAATTAACTACTAACTATGTCAAATGAACTTTGGGCCTAATTATACTTATAATATTACCCAACCCTTCAAAACAACCTTGTCCTCAAGGTTGAAAAAAAAATCCTAATTAAATTTATAAATTCAAATTACAATTAAAAAATGACAACTAACAATTTAATACTTGCTATTTTATTACTAATCTACTGCTCTCTATAGAGAATATTCCAGGATCCCATTGCTTATATCCAAACCCATCATTAATTTTAAAACAAAAAAACGTTGCTGCAGAAAATTGGACTTGTCCCTAAGATGCTGAAAAATTATAATGTGAACTCCAATTGAATAATGCAGCTTGTTTCTCCTTAATATGGGCTTCAAGGTCTTGGTTATGGGTGAGGCCCAAAAGAAGACCAACCCTAATTACTCCAATTCCTTTCTCCCAAGTTGAAATGTTTGAGCTCTTTGAATCACCATGGTAATCATGGTAGATTGGCATGGTGAGCAATGAAAGCACCGAATGATAGAAGTAAGATTTCCTATAGGTTAGAATTGTAGAAATTAGGAAGAGATTAGAAGAGAATTGAAGAGGAAGAAGGGAGAATTTCCCAAAAGGGACTAAAGAGAGAAATTGATCATTCACTAAATTCATGCATAATTAATTACAATACTACTATTGCTATTTATAGAAATCTAATTAACTACTAACTATGTCAAATGGGCTTTGGACCTAATTATACTCATAACATAACACGTTCTTAAGAGTATGCGTACCTTTTTTCTATCATTTTTTTCTATTTTAAAAAATTATCTCCGTGCAATAAAGAATTTAATTTTGATGCATTATTAATGTATGTAAAATGATTTTACACTCCTTTCTCATTGATTCGAGTCCGTGATTAGTTATCAAAATGGATGAATGTTATCGTATGACTATATAAAATATTTTACACTACCATTGTATCAAAATTATACTTTATACTAAAATAACATAATTTTTAATAAATTCATATTTACAAAATTTTAAGGCATTTTTATACTAAATAAATCCGTTTAATTGCTCTAATTACATGTTTTAAATTAAATCACTACGCGACATTATTATTAACATATTTCCTAACGATCTCTATTTAATAATTAAAAAAGCTTATAAATATTTTTTTAAAACAAAAAATAAAATATGTCGCTTTAAAATAACATTAATATTAACTATATAAAAATATTAAAATAATATTAATGATTTAATTGAAATATGGTATTATTATAATAAAAAGTTGCAAAATTTGATATTAATCCGTTATATTAATTTATTAATTAATTTTATTTCATGAATTAAGAAAAATAAATCGAAAACACTCTAAAGAATATTTCATATATCAACGCTCCATTATTATAGTAGTATATTTTCCCGTGTGTGATTAAGTTTAATATAAATTAAGAAAATTATTTAGTATTTGTTCATACCAGCCCAATTAGCCCACTAGTTTGGATCCAACCCACTATGAAGATTTGACGACTACCGAGTTGTTGAGTGCACCATCTACACAACAACTCGACATAATCCGACTTACACACGTTGCACCGACTTGAGGCAACTCGAAGAGGAGTTATAGCTGGCGGGGGGCAATTCCCTACATGCTAGTGGTAACTCCTCCACGAACCACAACAACATCCTACAACTGCTACGATAAGACGTTCATAAATATGACAGGGAGGTCATATTATGAGGTATCTAACTCTCATCCAATTTCTACCACATACAACCTGCTCAAACTCTTATTGATTTAAGTATCAGAGTGCTTTGCAGGTGCACCTCCCAATCAGTTCCAACGAAGATTCTCAGAGGTTGCGTTCTGGACTCGTCAAGAAGTGGACTTCTGGTTCCTTACGTAACAATATTATTATAAATTATATATAAAAATATTAGAGTAGTATATATATCATTTGTGACTTGTGAGTAGTGATGATAATGAGTACTATAAATATTAGTATCTCTTTCATGTCCTCCTTTTTCATTTATAAAAAAAAATGTTTTTTTTTAGTGTTTCATTTTTGTCACAAATCTCTATTTAATTGTCTATGTTTCACAAATATTACATTAAATTAAATCACTATACAATATTATTAGTTTTATCATCTTTAATTAATAAAAAAGAATATAAATATTTTTTTGAAAAAAAATAAAACACATTACCTTAAAATGACATTAATATCAATGACATATAATATTAATAATTCAATTTAAATATAATATTATTGGAGGTTAAACAAGAGATCCCACAGGCTAAATGTGTAGCCTCATTTTCTTTTTTTAAAATTCAACATTTTTCTCATATATTTTCTTTGATCCGATATGAAAACTTGATTTACCAAAAAAAAATTAATAAAAAATATATAAATAGTTTTTAAAAATAAACACATTACTATTAGTATATTTCCATATACTTTTTAGTTAATGAAAAACATAAATAATTTTTAAAAATAAAAAATGTCACTTTAAAATGACATAAAATATTAATGGTTTAATTGACATATAGTATTATTAGAGTAAATTTTTTTTTAAAATAAACACATTATTATTAGTATATTCCCATATACTTTTTAGTTAATGAAAATTGAAAAACATATAAATAGTTTCTAAAAATAAAAAATAAAAATGCCACTTTAAAATGACATAAAATATTATTGGTTTAATTGATGTAGAGTATTATTAGAGTAAAAACTTACAAAATTTTATATTAATGAGTATATTAGTTTATTAATTAATTTGATTATTTGATTTTACAATATCTATGCTAATTTATCAATTGATTTGATTTAATTTAATGAATTAAAAAAAATAAATAAAAAACACATTTAGAAACATTAAATGTATAAAACTAATTTTAATATTATATAATAAATAAAAGATAAATATATAATTAATAAGTGAGTCTGGGCCAACATGAGTTACCCATACTTCTTTTATTTTATAAATAGAACTTCAAACCTTAAAGTACTACCAGATTCTTTCACCTACTAACAAAGCTCCATAATAAGAAAGATGCAGGGATCTTTACATAATGCAAGATCTATGCTAATTATCTGTAACAAGATAGCACATCAAAACTAATGGCTAGAAGCAACAAAAACCCTATAACTACATTAACAAGATATACCGCGCGCGGATATAGGCCTTCGCTCGACGAAGATGTTTCTAGGCGGAGGAAACAACTAATTCTGTTAACATCAGAGCTTCTGATTTCTAAGTTCTTTCCTGAACTTCTAGTTTTTCGAGCTTTTTCTTGATCTCTTCTTGATAGTTCCACACTGGTCAGTTTCTTATTATCCTGCATAGAGCATGGTATGATCAGTGGCATGTTAGAATTTTACAGCCTACTCAGTCAAGATAGGCTTCTTTGTCGTTTAGTGCGGCTGCTCGGTGTACTCACCTCAAGATGGGACATTGCATTGCTTGAAACCTTCCGATGTGTTTGAGATTGTCTCGGGTTATACTGATTTTTCGATCTACTTAGAGCCGGAGAAGAAGGACTGGAAATCTCAATAGAGTTTATCTCAAAAGCTTTGTCTGAATTCGAGTCACATGAAGATGAATCCACTCCCCAAAAGTCTTCTTGGTAGATACTTGTAGTTTTTTCTGTATGTGATGGTTGAACCATTTTTGCTACATGGAACTCTCTTGAGCTAGCCTGATCGTTACACATTGTTGAAGAATCAGGAATATTGCCATACTGTATAATTTCAATGAGGATGGATGGATCTATAGCATGTTTGGTTTGATTTAGCTTCTGGAAACCCCGAACCATGGTTCGGAACCTTTTCTTTACCCCCAAACCATGGTTCAGGGTCACCCAAAAAATAAACCAAACATGCTATACCATGGTTTAGCTTTTGAAACTCAAAAACCATCGTTTGAAAACGGCTAAACTTATCTCCATGTAGCTGTTTCCCGAACTATGGTTTAAGCCACCAAAAATTATACTCCTTCCGGTTTAAAATACTGTCTCTTCCATTGTTTGGGTTCATTGAAAAATTGATGAATCTAGACAATTTTTCAATAAACTAATAAAGTGAAAGAGACACTTATTTTGAAACCAACATATAGCTTGCTCGGTTTAGGCTTAGGGAAACCTAAACAGAGCATGGTATAAGTCAATTCTTGAAAGGGCTGAAAACAAAATATTGGTTTTGAAGTGTTTTCTTTGCCTCCATTCCCTGCCCTTTTCTCCCACTTTCTGCACTGATGTACTGCTAACATGCCATGTATCAAACAGGACACAAACAAACATCAAAACAAACTCAAACCAGACATTTCTGCTAAGTATCACTTTATCATCCTATAAAAGGAACTAACAAATAGCTCATAAAAAACTGGAGATATAACTCCCCAGCATCATGTTTAAGGATTTATCTTTACCGGTCTAGAGACTACTTCAGCATCTGTGTCACCGCTTTCATAGCATACCCTCATCGACGAGGCCGAGAAGATTTGATTATTTAGGGAAGCATGTTGCTGCTGTCTTTCTTCCCAAATAGCTAACTTGCCATCACCCCAAATCGAATCCACAAATTCATCTGCATCTTGCTTCTCTTCATCAGTTTCAAATTGAATATGCATACTGTTATCTTCATTTACAAGGTAATGATTTTCAAATGGGGAGACTGGGAAGGACTCTTGCTGTTCAATGCTAATTGGAGAATGCTGCTGTGATGATGATCCGGCTCGAGCCAGTGCGTGGAAGATCGAATCCATGCTCACTTCCGGCAAATCAAGCATCTAAAACAGATATATAACACAATCAGTTATCACCCAAAAGTTTTAAATCCATAAACCAAGAAATAGTTATGAAAATGATGCTTCTGCTTACATTTGAGACTCTCTCATCTGCCTCTTCCATGTGATTGCTAGGTTCCCCTTTATCATTATCACATGCTTGTGCATCAGTTCCCTCTTCAGATTTGTTCTCAGCTTTCTTCATCAAGCGACACAAAACAAAATTCCTCTGCACAATGTTGAGCATAGTCAGCACTGAAATTTGATACAACTACAACACAAAACAAGTTATATAGCAGAAATCAACAATTCAATAGTACTATACTACTTAGGAAAAACCAATGATGAACTGTTTCACTAAATAAGAAAAGGAAACATCAAAACATAGAGATAGAAGAGAACAGATATGAGATTGAATCAAACAAAAACTAAACATATGAACCTGGCTATCATGAAAGGTAATAGCATGATACTCATGGATAACCCAATTGGTTTTGACACCAGGAACGCGACCTTTATAGAAAACAAGTGTCTTCTTGCTTCCAATAACCTTGTTAGTGGCCCTTTCCTTTATGTACCTGTCTTGTCCAGTGGCTTTCCAATACCCATTTTTGGTGGCCCTGTTTGCTCTTTTGCTCTTTCCATACTTATAATCTCTTCCACTAAAGAAAAACCATTCTGGATCATCCGATTTTATCTTGGATAATGCTGAGACACAAAAACCAATCTTGCTCATTATTAATCAGCATACTATCATGAAAAGATACAAACTTTGAGACATGAAAATCATGGAGTTGGTTTATTTATTTATTTATTTAAGGTTGTACTTGTATTGTACCTGGTATGTCCCAAGGTTCAACCTTGCAAAGATCAATGTCTGGGATAATATCGATAGGGGAATCATCATTTAGGAGCTTGTGATTGAGGTAGTAACTCACAAGCTCTTCATCTGTTGGCTTGAATCTGAATCCAACAGGAATGGAATCAAGTATTGGAACTATGCTACTACCAGCCATTGTGTTTGTTTTGGTCTTCAAGATGAATATGAATATCGTTTGAAACTTTGGCAGAAAAAGAAGCAGAGTAATGATTGGAAGAGAAGAAGAGGAAGGACAGTGAGTCAGTGAGTGTGTGGGTTTAGTTGTAAGACACATGTGTCAATGGGTTCTGATTTCTGAATTTGTAATGCAACAAAAGTAAGCCATTGACTGACTTTCACTTTGGCTTAGGCAAGAAGTTACATTTTCTTTTTATTATATATATATTTTGAGTAATACGGGAAACTAACGTAGATTAATAGGAGCTTAATTAGGAAAATAATGTGTGGTAAAAGAGGGGAGAGAAAAGAAGAAAAAATAATATTGGCTCCCTATTATCTCTTTAATGTTGATTTTCAAGATTTTTCCATATATTTTTTAAAATTTTATTATAAGAAGAGATGAAATTGTGGATGACAATTCTCCAAGAGGAATGAGGATAATTAGTATTAATAACTATATAACAATAAATAATATGATTTTTTATGGCTCATTTTTGCTATTTACCTATATAACAAAATTAATAATTGTAGACAAAATTATTTGACATTTTAACAATAGAGAAAATTAGTTTTATATAATTCCTTTTTTTAATAGAATTTATAATGAGAATGGATTGTCCTAATTTTTTTTTCAATTATAAAGTCTAATATCTTATTATATTTTTTAAGGCTATGTTTGATTGAAATGAAGTAAATAGAGAGGAAATAAGTTTAAAAAATAAGAATAAGAAAAAGAAAAAGAAAAAGAAGAGAAGTGGAGTAAAAATTTAGTTTTTCTCTAATTGTTTTGATAAAAAAAAAAACAACTTTTATTTTGAATGACAAAAAAAAAGTCAACTTCTTTTTATTTTTCTTCACAATGAGGGAGTTTGACGTGCAGTGAAATTGGTGGTTGAGAAGAAAATAGGAAGAAGAATGAAAAATATGATGAGACACTGAAACTCACTTTAAAAAATTTCTCCCCATTGTAAAGAGAAATAAAAAAAAGACTTTATTTATTTGAGATGAAGTGAAGATAAATTTAGTAAAAGAAAGAAAAATAGAAGAGAAATGTGGAGAAAAATACAAAAGTAGTGAACCCACCTAAAAAAGTATCTCCTGACTCCTACTGTGAAGAGAAAATAAAAGAAAAAATTATTTCTCTTCATCCAAATAATTAGTGAAAAATTATTTTTAAATTTTTTTTTTCTTATTTCTTCTTCACTTACTTCTTTTTTATTTATTTCCTTCCAATTAAACACAGTCTTATAAAAAAAAATTTTTGACTACATTTCTTTTCTCTTCCTTATTTTTTTCTTTACCTACTTACTCTCTATTTATTACCCATCCTATCTTTATATAAGTAAAAATAAGAAAAATCATGTAAGAAGAAATACTAAATAATTCAAATATTATAACAAAAAATTGAGAGAAAAAAATTGATTCATTCTTATCTATTAATAACTAATTTAGTAACATAAAAAAATAGAAATAAAAAATCATTAATTAAGATAAAATAACATTGTTATTTAAGATATCAATTTCTATAGAAGTACTCTCCTAATGATAACAAGTTACTAATGCATTTTTTTTAATGTCTTCTAATGCATCAATTTAATCATCAAGTATAATTAAATAACTCCATTCGTTATTTGCGGTTATTATTCACATATATAAATAGGAATGTTCATAAAATTGGATGAAATCGGGTCTCTTTTAACTTGAATTTGGCCAAAATATACTCCAAGTCTATTTTTTAGACTCTAACCCGTCTCTAAATTTGATAAAATCTCTTTGATTTTGAGCTGGATAAAAATTGAGTGAAATTCGAGTGAAAATTAGGTCTTTTCCAATCAAATTTCAAAAATTAAAATATAACAACCAATTACATAGTAATAGCATAAATATTTAACTCTTATGCAAATAAAATATAATATAGCCTTAATATAATAAAACACAATATTAAAATATAATTTTAACTTTTAAGTCTAGTCAAATTCTTAAATAAATATAATTTTTATATAACATAATTGGTCAAAATAAGTTTGAAAAATGAGTAGAATGAGTCTTGAATAAAAAGTGAGACAAATGAATAAGAGTTACATTATTACATAATTATATTTTCTTATTCACTAATTTACTTCATGCACGTACTATTATCTTATTTAAAAATTTAATTAAATATATATCATAGGGTCACCGGATCGGGTCGGATAATCCAAGTCTAGCCCATCTTGATTTCGTAATTTTACCAGATTGATTTTATTAGCTTCGATTTCAACTCGAATCGTACTGAAATTGAACAAAAAATATTCCAAATTTCATCGGATTTGACCTAGGTTTCAGGCCGGTATGAGCCACCAACACCCTATAAATGCAAATGCCTAACTTTACTTTTCTTCACTAAAAAAAACTTTACCTTTTTTTGAATAGTCTATTTTCACATGGTGCATGTTACCATGAAGTGAAGAAATAACGAAGAGAATGAAAATGACTCTATTTTAATTATCATACAAGGATATATAATTTATTTTTGATTAAAATTTGACCGTGAAAGTGTGTATTTATCTATTCCCTTTCCATTCTCTTCGTTTTAACACCACTCACCATATTAGTCACCTTTTCTCATATCAAGTTGATGTACCTTCATTTGTTTGCTTGCTAATTGCTACTTCCTAAAGAGTAAAAAGATGCTATGAACAAACGCGTTTTTAAAAAGATTTGGATTCCTCCAGAAACTCTTCCAATTTCGAAGATCAATATCCACGAAACTGCACAGAAAATTTACATGAATATTTGCTCTGACTGACCAATTGATCATTCTTAGAAGTTAGTTGTTAGAAGTTATCATGAGTACCGATCATCTCAATCCTCGGAGTAATTATTAGTTTATTACTATGGAATTTAAATTAATTTACTATTTACTTTTATATACGTGTGTGACTTTTCTTTCCCATTTCATTATTAGAAGCTGTTATGGGTCTCTATCATAATAGATAATACTACTTTTATTTTTATAATATTAATGTCACTCCTTACATTTTAATTGCTTTTTTTTGTATGAATTTATAAAAAAAAATAGTATTATTAAAGTAGAAATAAAATTACCATTTTCCTTATTTGACCTTGGACTAATATATAATTCAATAACACTACACATACACACACATATATATATATATATACAACCAAGTAACAACTAAGTTATTTTACACCACTCTCACAAAGCGCGTCGGTCGCACATAGGAATTTCACCCAAACGCACGTGAGTCGCACGCAGAGATGGATTCGCAGTCGCACGGAGATAACCTCCCAAATTTGAAAAGTTGCGGCACACGAAACGATGCGAGAAAGGAAACGACTCTGCTACCACTTCTTTCTCTTCCCAGTCACTATTTACTTCATTGTTTACTATTCACATTCTTTCAAAAAGAAAAGAGAGAGCAACTCCACTGTTCAAAAAAATCCACCGCGACGATCAAGAAAAAGAAAGTTCGAATACGACGATCACCACCCTCACAACCAAGTGAAGAAGAAGCGGAATCAGCATACCCACCACTCCATTTTCGAGGAAAACCACACAAAGCAACAACATGTTAGTGTTCGTAGTTTTTCCTTCGATTTAATATGTATTTTATCATTCTACAATACCCTTTGTCTGTTTTCGTATTCTGGGTTTAACTTTTAATAAATGTATGAGACTCTGTAACTTTTGAATCCGCTTCGGGTTAGGGCTTACATCCGATTCGTATTTCGTCTGTGCACAGTAACCTTTCTCTCTTCGTAATTTAGGGTTTTCACTAAAAATGTGTTTTCGTCCCTTCCCCTAGCTCGGTAGCTTGTCGTGGCGTTGCCAGAACGTCTTCGTCGCCGCCCCCAATTCGTCCGTTGTCGGCTGTCGTAGATCAAGCCGCCCCAGTTCATCCTCTGTCAGCTAGCCGCTCGTCGTCGCTCCTCAACACCGAATCCTCGTCGCAAATCAACGCCGCCACCTCATCTCAGCTCGTCGCATCGTCGTTTCTGCTCGCTGTCGTCCAGTCGTCTTTGCTCGCCACCGCTTCGTTGCCTCCTTGTTCTGTTCATCTTCACATCCTCCCTTTGTTCTGTTATTCATCTTCACCTCATGTTCATCTTCATTCTTCATTCTTCAATTCCATTGCCGTTAATTTTTATTTTGATTTTTCTTTTGAATTTTAACTTGCTGTCTTGCTGAATTTATGTTAGTATAATTTTTTTGTTGTCTTAGGAAGATTATATGTTGTAATATTGATTTGTTATATTTTTTAGATTTATAGTTTGAAGATTTAATAGGTTGATAATAAGAATGGAGAAAACAAGTTGTGAGAATTGAGAAAATAGGATGGAAATCAAGATTCACATATATATATATATATATATATTTTAATTTCTCCATATTATATGGATATTCGCAGTTCGATCGGATACAAAGATTAAAATTGCGGATAACAAATCCGATCCGATAAAGATAGTGCGAATCAGATCGAAAAATCGCTCACATCCGATCCGATCCGTGTGTAGTCTTATCGATTATTTGGTTGAATCGATCGGTCCGGTCCGATCCGATTCGATTTTTACAACTATGGATGAGAGATCCATATGTGATTTATATATCAACTCATCATTTTCATTATTAATTAATTTTATTTGACACCTCAAAGTATTTTATAAGAGATTTTGAATTATTTAATAAGAGTTTTTTTTTAAAATAAATAAATAAATAACATTCTTTTGATAAATGACAATTTTCACCATTAATTTATCTAAATGCCACTTTTGAAAAATTATTTATTAAAATGTCACTTTTTGATATTATTTACCCATTTGTCATCCTTTTATTCCAAAGTAGCAGCTAGTTTTTTTTTTTTTTGTTTATATGGACTAAGAAACGTTAAACTGACTGATATTATCTTTACAAAAGGTGTCAATGATGAAAGCACTAAGAGAAGAGGTAAAATCATGAAGAAAATTAATTCTCAGACGATGCTAATCCGTTTAACACCTCGTAGTCAGCATGGTTAAAAAAAATTAGTTACCACCTTGATAGAAAGGTAGCAGCTCAATAAATAATTTCAAAAGATGACAATTTTAAGAAATAATTTTTCCAAAAAATGACACTCAAGTAAATTCGTGCAGTGTCATTATTTTGTTTACAAAATATACATTTTTCTCTCTCACAAAATTGCACCTTTTAGTATTATTAAATAAAATACCTTTCAATAATATTCATTAATTATATATATATATATATATATATATATATATATATATATATATATATATAT
>JASCZI010000206.1:2217-14449 GCA_036250425.1 Stylosanthes scabra
ACGACGGCCGACAGTCGGCCTAGCCGTCGGTAAACCGCGCATCATAAACGTGTATTATTTGGAGAATAGTACCGACGGTTGTAATATTATTATCGACGGCTAGGCCGTCGGTAGGGGCCGTGTCCATAAAGTCGTCGATAATAACCGCCGGTACAGCGAGGCCATGTTGTAGTGATGAAACTCCCTTTTATATAGGTGTTTTTCCTCCAAGACAAGATGCTTTTTTCAATTAGAATTTGAGCTTGGTTAAGCAATTCCAAAATCGGAGTAGAGTAGTGGCCAAGGATTGAGTCTCAATTTTGCAATGCAAGAATGCATTCTGCAACAGCAGGGTAGTGGGGAGTGAGCCCTTACTGTCCTTGCCTGCTTTTTCACAAAATGAATTGTTCTTGTTGTACTTGATAAATCTCAGCCCTTCGTTGCATTCTTTGGCTCCAAGTTTTAATCTTCTAGCCTTCATGCTTGATCCTCAAATATTTGATGAAAATGTTACGATTTCTTTCCCTCTAATGTGTCAAATAATAATCTTCCATTGCCTCCAAACGTTCCTGAGAAATTTCTGCACAATGAAACACACCAATCCAGCAAATGGGGCAGCAATATGGATCACGAAAATTGGAACTTACAAACAATTTAATAACAGCACCAATAATGGGCTTTTGGCCTACAAACATAGCACAACAAATCAAACACATTTTAGGCTTTTTTAACCCAACCAAATAATGTTTTTGTCATCACCAATAACCAAATTGTTTCCTAGACTCAACAATCTCCCCTTGATGACAAAATATTGAAAAGAATACTCAAAGGAATTGAAAAAGATAAGAGTTAAGAATGCTCCCCTTTAAATATCCTTCCAATTTTGATGTGCTCCCCCTGTTGTTCATAGGAGTAGCTCTCCCTACATATAAGAATTCATGGGAAAGAAAACACACCAAATTATTTGCAAAAACACATGTGAACTATCAATAAAACAGCAGCAAATAACTATAAAATAGCTTAAAATTCACAAGGTTAAATAACTAGCCAAACAACTAATCAATATCCCACCAATTCTCCCCCTATTTGTCATCAAAGAAGGTTGAGAATGTGGACATTAAGAGGTGCAAAAAAGTTGTTAGTGACTGTCTACCAATCCTAAAAGTAGCATAGTATCAAAGTTATTTAATTCAAATTACAGTCATCCAAAAGAAAAACCAAATAGTCTTAAAAACTAAAAAACGTCTCTACGCGAACTAGAAGATAAAAATAGTAAATCAGCAGCAGCAAGCTTCAATCACCAGCAGGGGAATTAATTGGCATCAGATTCATCCTCATCCTCTTCTTGAGAGTCTTGAGGCTTTTCCTCATCTTCTTCTTCCTCGAGTTCTGAGAATTCATGGTCATCCTAAAGCTTGTTCAAAAACGTCTCAAGAATTTTGCCCTTGACTTGGATCATCTCTTGGATCAACTCCCTCACAAAATTAACTAGGAGTTTGATCCCGGTCCACTTCGATTTTCTTGCACGGCTAGTGGAAGCTCTTGATCTCCTTTATTCTTCCTCTTTCATAGCCCTCCTTTCATCTCTAAGGTCTCTCTTCACAGTTCTTTTCACTGCACCACCTCCTTTCAAATATGATTATTTTTCCTCATAGGGTTCATTATCAAGATTCCCAAATTATTCTTCAAATTCTTTAGTTAAGAACATGCCACATGGTAATGCAGTATTTCTGTCACCTTTGATGCAATCATGCATATGGCGCATCATAAGATATGCAAATGATATTTTGACCCTAATTATTAAAGCAAATAGAACCAAAGTATCACAAAATGAAACCCTTTGATATGAATCGTTTTGAGGCAGAATAATGTGGATGACAATACGATGCTGCTGGGCATAAACAGGACCTAGTGACTGATGTATTGGGGTTACTCCATCACTAAGTTTAGTGCAAATGCAACCTAGGGCATCATGATATGACAAGTTTAGTGCAGAATCCCATTTCCCAGAAGTGTAAACAGTAAGTCCATCATCAGTATATCACAAAATTTCACTAATTCTTTTTGCATCTAGATACACATTCCTTCTTCTTACATACGAGGATAGCAGCCCATTGTGATAATTCATATTTGCATAAAACTCTTTTACCAGTTCTGGATAAACACGTTCCTTAATGTTAAAAAGAGGAGTTCATCCTTGAAATTCAATCATTTCAGTAAAATCTAAACCCTTATTTTTCAAATTATTTAAATCAGTCAAGAATGAACTACATAAGGGACGGTCAATCACAACACTTTCTAAAACAAATAATTTCTGAGCATGGTAAAATGGTTTTTGCTGAAGCTCTCCTCTAGAAATTCATCATAAAAGGTTTTATAAAGATGAGGACGTGCTTCATAAGACTCAATAATAGGGCAGAGAAGGAAACGGTACCCACTACCTCGATAATACCGGGGAGGAGGACGAGGAGCTTCCTCTGTCATCGGTCTCTTCTCTTCTCACGGGAGGCATGAGCTTGAGCCGACCGAGTTTAGGGAGGTTGAGTCTCGACCCCGGTCTTCCTATTGGTTGTCTTGGTTCTAGCCATCTTTTCATGGGTATGAGTGGGTGAGCGAAGGTGAGAGGGTGAGTGAGTTGAAGAGAGAGAGGCTGTTGGGATATGTTTAGTGTTAGGGTTTGAAGTGTTAGTGTGAATATGGATGGTGTGGTGAGTGACTCTAGTGGGGTATGTATATCGTCCACGACGATGTGCAGTTTTCTTTCTCATTCTAAGACCCTTAGTGTATTTGCAGTTATAATGAGAATAATGGAGAAAGAAAATGATGCAATGAGAGTTATGTGCATAATAAATGAGATGCAGTTATTATAAGAAAGAAAATGAAAGGTTGTATCCTAAAAGTATTTAAAAAAAAATTCAAAACATTTTCTTGTCAAAAAGGACTCTTTTGTACTAAATGGTGATTTGCTTTTCAGAGAACTGTTAGCACAAACGACAATCCAAAGATATTATTTTTTAATATAAAACAAAAGAAAACAATTGATAATGAGGCCCACTACAAAAGGAAAACTCATAAGAGCCGAAAGAATGTTTCCTAGTACCAGACTAACCTATTTCTAAGATCACTAGAATTTGGGACCACAAATTCTCATTACCCTCTGAAATTGATGAAGAGTTACTCATCATATGCCCAAAAATCTCACTGCAACCTGCGAGACAAAACCTCAGAAAAGCTGGTTAGATAACATTAGGCAACAGAATCAGCACTAATAATACACTAGTGCGAAGGTCCTAGGTCCTTTGAACTTGAATTATCCATCAAGTTCACCTCATTAAGGACTCAATCATCACTAGCAAAAGCCTAGCATTAACAGAACAGATTTAACTCGTGCCTTAACCCATTTTTGTCTTAGGGACTAGTGGCTAAGATCATCCACAATTTAACTCATGACTAAGACACAAGAACACTACTCCATACTCATAAGAAACAAAACATCAAACACTTGGCATGCACAATATGGAAACATGGTAAATAATGAGAATCTAAAGTAGCAATTGTAATAGATCAACAAGAGAGACAACAATCATCAATAATCATCAAAGAGAATAGCAATAGAGCATCACAAGAGATAATTTCTAGCAAGTATGAAAAATGAACATTAACATAACAACATAAACACTAGAATTGAGAATTAGAGAAATAGATGAGAGAACAAGTAAAGATTGAATTAATTAAATAAAAGTGTCAATTAACAAACATCCAAACACTGAATTAAAGTAAAGAGTTTGGCTAGTGAAGGGCTGAAAATAAAAGGGAGAATTCAAGAACAAGTATGAACTAGAAGGGAGAAAATGAGAGAGAAAGAAAACTCTCCCAAAAACCTCTTAAAACTATTCTCAAATTTAAAATTATCCTAATGGGAATTGCCTCCCTTGTGTTTCAGCTGCTCCTTCTTCATATAGGTCGAATTAGGCCTTTCAAGGGCTTTGGACCTGGCCCGGAAACTTGAAATTCCATTTTTAGCCTTAATTTTGATTCTGCCAGACGGTACCTTGCGGTCGCGCGGTACATCATGCGGTCGCACGGTTAACAAAAATGCAGCTTTGACTTCGCACTCGTGCGGTCGTGCGGTGAGACTGTGCGGTCGCGCGGGTATTGGCAGAATGCATCCCGAAACGCTCTTAGGGACACGTGAGGTCGCACGATAGGATCGTGCGACCGCACGGTAGGATCGTGCGACCGCACGGTGCCCTTTTTCTCACTTCTTGGCTTCCTCTTATGAACCTTTTTGCTTCTAATGCCTTCCTTAGCCTTTCCTATGTTTTTCTCAATCCCTATAAGCCTAAAATACAACACTAGCAAACACTAGCACCAAGTGGGATGAGATTTCACAAATTTCTATCACTTTTAAGGCTATGTTAGCATACATTTATCCATAGGAACATATACAAGCAAAGGATTGAAATCATGGTTATTCACTAGCAATTATGTGAAAATATGTTGATGAACCTCTCAATTCTAACCTGTTTTTCATCTTGAAAAATGGGTTCATCAAAATACCCCACACTTAGACATTAGCATGTCATCATGCTCTAGTGAATAAAAAATAGAGAGGAATGGAATTTTGCAAAACTTTCAAAACACATTCAAACATCACATGAGAAGGAACTACATAAGAACTAAGTATTATGGATGATGTCACGTTCAAACAAGGACTATCTAACCATGTGCACAGAGTATGGGCAAAAGTATTGCAGCAAATACTATCCCCCAAAACCGATTAAGCTCATGATGATTAAACTTGTCTTACACCGCAAGAAATGTTCTAAATCATAGAGAGGAGCTTAAGAACCCTTATCGGATGTGTATACGCTCAATGCACTCAAGTGTTTTGGGTTAAAGCTCTCAATTCCTCCCTACTCATGCCTTTTCAAAAATTAATTTTCATCTAACAATCAACACCAATTGTATATATGTATGTATCCTCAAGAGGGCTTTCTTAAGGTTATAATGGAGCCAAGGTGAAGGTAGTATTTCATATTTGGCTAGGTGAGCTTATAACTTGAATTCTTTGATTAACAAAGGATATACCTAGTTCTCTCTATTTTTTTTCTTCACTCAACCCCCCCAAATGCTCTTTTAAAACCTTAAGGCTCACAATCTTTGAGTCCAACATACATTTGATGCATTTTTCTATGATGCATGATTATGACATATGCACTTGCTTATTCGGTAGCTTTATTTGCTACTTTAAGGTGACAAACATTTTCTTTGATTTTCTTTCTTTTATTTTCTTTTTTCTAATTTTCACTTCCTTTTTCAAGTACAAATACATTTATACTTTTTCTTGTCACCTTTTCTATTCTTGAATGCTTGTGCACATGCATATGTTCATCAGAACGCCATTCCTCGACAGATTTTTGAGGATCAGAAGCTGCACCTGTTATAGTAACAGAAGTAGCACTTGAAAAAAATAAAATAAGTTTCAATCAGTCAACAAGACAAGAAAACTCGCTTGAAGAAATAAAAAGTACCTGGTGTATAACCCTCGATTCTGGTATGGCCGAAAATGAGATGATCTATTTCTCGACATCACTCATAGGGCGTACAGGTAACTCCGCAAAGATGTGGTGAAAGTGGATTAGTGATATAGTCTCGACTAAGTGGACCCTTTGCAGGATCAGGAAGCCGATCGGCAATGCCGAATTGCGCGTTTGGGAAAGGAGGATATCGAAAAGGACGCATAAAAAGCTCACGACGGATAAATGGGTTGACTGCCTTAGCTTTTAAATACTTTTTAAAGCATTGATCCTCGTGAGCAGCTTTCTTCCTTTCCCAAACTTCCAATGCACTATAAAAAAAGTGGGCCAAATCCATTTCACATCCATTTTATCTTATAAAATTTTTCAAAGGATAAGATCTCATCGATGTATTTACCTTTGGTATTTTTCGACACAGGAGCACTCTGCACAACAGAATGAAGACCCAGGTTAGCCAAAACTTGTTCGAGAGGAAGGCAATGACTTGAAAAGTAATTCGACCACCAATCATCGAAGGAGTTGGTAGAATAATAACATCAAACAAGATTAGATACTCGATGATAAGTTTTAACTCTCTCTTTGGCAACCTCGATAGCTTGGCCTAGTTCTTCAGTATGGCCTATTTCATATTTGACTAATTGATCTTCAGGATTAAAAAAAGTAGGAGAAGGTAAAGCCTGTGCAAAACCGAACTGTCGATCTACGAATTAAGGGGAATACAGATTCATTTTGTATCTCATCTCATGAATTCCTTCACCAGGGGCACCTACCCTCAGCTTTTGGGGAATAAGAGTATGGGCCCATACCTCATCTCCATATGCTTGATCAGATGGATGATCTAAAGATTCAAAGCAAGGAATGGCTAGTAGAGGGAGGCCTACAAAGGGGAAAAGGTCACAGTCTTCACTCTCTAGGTCCTCCCTGAGGTCGAAAAATCATGGGAAAAATGAACAAAAAGTGGCGAAGTCCTATGGAGATTATGGTTTCTCTAAGAATGTCAGTCGAATCCCATTGATTGCTTTCTTTGGAAAGTTAGCTACAGATCGAGAGATACGAGGATGGAAAATGCCTTTGAGCCACAAGTCCACCACCCATAGAGGCCCAAACGGGTTGAATGAACCATGTCCCTGACGAATCATCTCGATAGCTAGGGTTAAGGATTCGTACAATTGACCCAAAATTAAGATAGCTAGAGAGACATATTGCCCTTTGTGGAGCATGAAGGCTAGCATTCTATAGTTATTCTTGTTCATGCAAATAGACTTCGGGCAAAATACGAAAGCATTCAACCAAAAGAGGAGAAAGGCTATGTGTTCGGCGTCTAATACGGGAGTCCCATCTGCTCCTTGGTTTTTCTTCACGAACTTGGAATATGATGAACTAGAGAAGTCAATACCAATGGAGTCCCTGATATCGATCTGACTATTCCACGAAATGGGCTCCCCATTCGACGGAAGGCCAGCTATATGAGCAATGTCGAAAAGTGTGGGGGTCATCATTCCACAAGGGAAGTGGAAAGTATTAGTCGAGGGTGACCATAAATAAAGACTACCCCCAAACAAGGATTGGTGGTAGGAAAGATCATAAATAGCTAGTTGGAGAGCCTAATTGATCCCGCATTCGACCTACACGTCTCTATAAGTCGGTCTAAGCCTAGCTTTCCATTTCGACAAAAGACTCCTAACCTCTTGCTGAGGTGCAGTTCTAAAAACCCTAACGTTAAAGTAATCTGTCCTTACGTCTTTACGGAAGACTAGGGGAGATGCTCGACAGTCGAAGGAAAAAAATTAGAAATTGAATCTAACTTTTCTGTAGTCGAAATTGGACCCAAGAAGGCATGCAAGGAGTTGTCTACTTTGAAAGGGAGTAATACCTAGCTATTCCAAAGCTCAGAGGTTTCGATGGAAGGTTCTGGAGCTTTCAAATACCCTTTCTTGTTAAGCGGAGCCACCGCATCGGCCACCAAGAACTTAGGTAGAGCAGGGGTGATTTTCTTATCTTCAGCCTTCTTCTTTTTCTTTTTCTCTTTTGAAGGATCAGGAGGCGAAGAGGCATTTGTCTCTGTTACCGTATCGTAGCTGAAGGCTGAGCCACCACCACATTGGTAGAAGGAGAGACGGTCTCATGAGCCCGCAACGTCTCATGTTGAGGGGATGGTGGTAGGGCATGATCGGAGGCCGCATTGGCCTCTGTGTGTGAGGAAGCTAGTGATGCCATTGGTAAGAGGAAAAGGGATCTCCGTGGAGCTGTCTTTTCAGAAGTAAGAAGCTTACGGAGGAAGAGTTTGAGATTGCAGAAGAGAGACGAATAGTTTCCTGCCTCTTTTATAACAAAAGCCTGACACTGTTGTTTTGCAAAGAGGAGAAATTGGCGCATCAGCCCGAAAAGACGTAACATCTTTTCAAAAGTAAAATTTCAAAACTTGAATTATGAATTAAAATTTTAAATATTTTATAATTCAAGTTTTAAAGGGGTAATTTCTTGGACCAAAAACTTATTTTGACCAAGTGTCAGAAAGAAAAACCTTTTCGACTGACAAGCATGGTCCAGATAATTCCTCTCGACTAAAAAGGGGAAAATCCATGATTTTCGACAATAATGGTGAGATTTGAAGTCGAACAAGTTCCACGGTTGAGCATTATTGAAAAGGGCCACACTTGACAAAATATGGAAAATATTGGAAGTCGAAAAAGATTTGGCTCAGTCTTATGCAGAAAGGTAACCACTACGGATCGTGGGTGTCATTTCTTCAGCTACAAGGATAACACACAATGTGGGTGCTAAGCTTGACGGGCGAGAAGATATCATGATCGTGTGCCAAGCCAAAGTAACTGAACGAAACTTTATGTCTATAAACAAAGCATGTCTATGGGATCAAAGGCATCACTCTAATATTTCTCACTACCACAGAAACTTTGTAGAATTCCTCCGTCTCCTCAGACGCCAACGGAAGCAATGGAGTGCAAGTGCAGCATGTGAATATAGTTTAAGAGTGTCATTTTCTTTTCTGTTTATTTCAATTCCAGTTTTCGTCCTCATTCTTTTACTTTATGTCATTTCCTGTTCATGCAGTTTCAATCCTTATCATTTCTTTTAAGTCATTTCAATTTAGTTTTAGCTTAATTTTGTTCTTATTCATCATAACCCAATTTAGCAATTTCGATCCTGCTTGTTATTCTATCACTTGTAAGTCAATTTAGCAATCAATAAAGTTTAACATTGCATGTTCACAATAGTTTTACAGTGGTTTTAAGATTTGTCGAGGCCTATCTACTAAATATGAGTCGTATCCTACTCCTCAAAAAGAGATTGTGGTACTCAGCTTCTTCTTCGATTCTGTCGAAAAAGTTGAGCGACACAATATTAATAACAAAAACGTTCATCAATTATTTAAAAACGTGACCAAAGCGTTTAATTTTAGGTATTTTTGTCATATTTAATATTTAATAAAAATGTAATTTTGTAAGGTTTTTAAACAATCTAAAATATTTTTATCGTTCACAAAATTAAAATTATTTTACCGACTTTCGAAAATTTCAAGGATAATTTTGATAATTAACTCATCTAAGTAGTGATTCACACGCACATAAAAATGTGCATTGAAATCCAAACCTAATTTGTTCCACACCAGACACCACATCACATATGTAATGATCTAATTCATATTAGAAATAGCGAATAGTCTCGAGAACCTAGCTTTCAACGTCTTATCATCAATCTAGCTAGGTATCTTTCCAAAACCTTATTCTGCTGCCATCACCAACACACATCCTCCAACCTTACTTATTCAATTCTTGCAGTACTTTATTGTCGTTTGGCACATTTGAAATAGCCTTCCAATGGCTGTTAGAAAATTTACAGTCTTGCTCTCCCACAATTTTGTTGGCATCTGCATCATAGCATGAGGATATCACGTTCTTCCATATGTCACACTCTTTTGAGAATTTGAACCACCACTTGAATAGCAAAGTCGAAATTTTTCATAGCTAAGCGGCCAAGTACTAATCTTCCGTGCTCCTTGGTTTTTGGATAAAGATTAGTAGTGATTCACAAACACAAATTTTTATAGGAAAACCAAATTGTTAAAACAAATCATAACAAAATAAAAAGCATACAATAGCACAAAATTATATCCGTATAGTGTTGAAAAATTGAACACTAACACAGAAATTAAGCTAAGCGAAACAGATCCAAAAAATTTGATTTAGGAGATAATAAGTGAAAAAATGTAAGTAAAAAAATTGAAACAAGAAAGAAAGAATGTGTTGTTTGAGAATTGAGTATGCACATTGGTGCTTTTTTTAACTAAACTTTGAAAGAAAGACGGGCTCGTGCTCAACGGGAAGTAAGTAAACCATTTTTTTTTCTTTCACTTGTTTAGTTATTTAGTATCCAACAACACTAAAAGTGGATTCATATAATACAATCTATCTATTGCGTCTCGAAACTGTAAAAAGTGAATCAAGCCAATGTGTCTTTATAGTAAATAAACTTTGTTTTGGATGTATATCTATTATCCAGAGCTTCATCATGACTAATTTTGACATGACTCAGGTGGTACACCTAACTGTGTGATTGGTGGTGTTACTCGAAATTTACCAAATTCGAATTGAGCATTTCAATTTGAGGTTGACTAAGAGTTCAATGAAAGATTGTTGAAGTATATGGCATGAGTTAGGCCTGAGTTGTTGAGCGGCGCGGATTAGTTCAGGCATCAAGTTCAAGTTGTGGAAATCAAGGTCGAATACAAACCTCAAGCCGAGAGTAGGGGTGAGCAAAAAAACTGAATAAACTGAACTGAACTGAAACTATTTTATAAAAACTGGTTTTTTAAGTAAAATAACCAAACTAAAACCATAGTTTTTATAGAAATCAGTTTATTTAAAACTAGTTTTTATAGTTTGGTTTGGTTTAAAACAAAAAAAAAAAAAAAACTGATTCTCTTATAACCAAAAAGTCCCAAAACAAAAAAACCAATCCATTTAAAATCCCAAATTGATCGAAAACCCTAGCACTCCTCTTCCATGTTACCACCGCTTACTACCCGCCACTTCCGCTGTTGCCGTCGCGCGCCGTCACCACCGTTACCGCCGATGACGGGCCACCACTGTTGCTGCTGGTGCTAAAGCTCGCCTCCGGAGAAGAAGGTCGTCGGAAACTGCTGCTTTCCCGAAACACTGTTGCTACCTCTCTGCTCTTCTCTATCCGGCTTCTTTGACTGCTAGCTTGAAATGTCATTGGAGTTTACATCCTTGCAGTATCTCCTTGTCTCTATTCTGGTCTGGGTTCTTCCTTGTTCTTTCCTTTGCTCTTTTCATTGTTCAATTTATTTATTGTACTTCACATGATATTTATTTGTGCTATGTTGTGAAATATTCTTACATATAACAAGAACTTATTGCCTCGTACATTTCTGTTGTTGGGAGATTTTTAATTCCCTTGGTCAGAATTAGTTTCTTTTGATTTATGATGTAATTGCTTGGTGTTTGTTGCTTAATGTGCTTTGATTTGGCTTGTATTAGGGAGTGATTAGGAATAATGTGTGTCTTAGAGTTGCTGAACTGATATCATACTTTGAGATAAGAATAAGTTAGGTTAGATAAAGGAGAGGATACAAGAACCATATTTAACTACACTATATTGGTTAATGTTTTCCTGAATTGGGTTTCTCTCCAAATTTGAATTGAAGGATTCGGTTAGGAATTTTGTCAATAATTAAGGGACATGTAAAACCAGGGAGCGGTTAAGTCATATTTGCATTTGTGTTACCATGGATTTTTATTCTTTTAATTTTCCCTTTGGTGCTGATACCATGTGAGATAATTCTGCAGAAGCAGAATGCAGAAAAACAGAAACGAAAGAAAGAAAACTTGTATTGCATGAAAGCTTAGAGTTGTAAAAGAATGATTACATTTATGATTGGAGCTTCTGATATCAAGCTATTATAACCTAAGAGAAAACCATCAAAAGCTGAAAATCTAGGGATGTAATGATTCATTATGAATTTATGATGGATGCTAATAGAAAAGGTTTGGACATTAGTTGTAATCTCATTTTATTTATACACTAATGTTATGGGGAATTCCTCCTTCAAAAAGCATTTATAATTTACTGTGATCTTCAAAAGGATAAAATATGGTGGAATCCTTGAGTTGTTGAATTCCTATCTTTGTTGTTCTGGGGATGTGTTGAGGAATATATTTTAATGTTAGATATATTATATATATTTTGTTCACATAGCTCTAAAATGAAATGCTACAAAGTAAGTGAGCATAAAAATATATACGATTGGATGATAGTCTGTGATTTTATCTCACTATGCTTGTGTTGCTACTGAAACAAGGGAGCGGTTAAGTCCATGGGTATCCGTAGGTTGCTTTATGATGTCAATAAGGATATGAATTTATGATATCTGACTATGCTTGTGTTTCTTTATGATGTTAGTTGTATTTGCTGTCAATAAGGATATGAATTTATGAGTTACCTTTTAACATTTGCTCATTTTTATTTTAGGTTTATTGCTTGTATTGAAAATGTCAGAGGTAGAAGAACATTCAAATCCCACCACTCCTCCTGTTAATCCCTCATTACCTCCTCAACTTGGTACATCTTTTGGGCGTAAGAATCGATCTCATATATGGGAGCATTTCACTCCAATTGATGGTGCAGAGAAGTATGCAAGATGCAAAAATTGCGATGGTCAAATAAAATAT
>JASCZI010000206.1:19727-31421 GCA_036250425.1 Stylosanthes scabra
CCCAAGAATTAGGAGGAGCAAGGAAAGAACCCATAACAAGCATTGATATTTCTTGAATTTAGGTTTCTTAAGAGACAGTGGAGAATTTGGTGATGATGAGAGAGCATATTGTTGCTTAACCCATGCCAACTGGGGGCGGATCAAGAACACAAATCCCAGAAGAAACCCTGAAAGGAAGCCTCCAATATGAGCAAAATTGTCCACATGTGGGAGAAGCCCCATTGCTAGGTTGATAACAATCACAATCACAAGGGTCAACAGTGCTCCTATCTGCACATATCAAATAAGAATCCAATTCTTTTAATTAATTATATAAATGAAAAATGCTATTGAAAATATCTTAGTGTTATATAAATTTAAGTATTCAAAGTTATCCACTTATCCTCCTCAACTTTTTTTCTTTCACATAATAAGTTTTTATTTACTCTTGTTTTGCGTTTTTTTTTTCTCCTCTGTTTATTTTTCTTTTTACATGGTAATTTGTAGAAAAGAAAGTATCACCTAAATTTTTTGGATAAAATTTATTACATTCAAAATAAAATCTTAAAAATGATAAATGCTTAATAAATTGTTACTATTTTAAAAGTTGTCTTGAAAGATAGATAAAATTAAATTGTAAAATATTATTTGAAATTGACTACATACATAAAAGTAGTCTCTGAGATTTTAATTATATTATTAAAATTGAACAAAAGTGCTCCACATTAATTTCTTGTCAAACAAAAATAAAGGAATAATGTGATGCACTTTTGTCAATCTCAAGAACATAATTGATAGATTTAGATCTTGAGAATTATTTTAGCGGATGTAAATAGACTTTCAATCTATTTTGGGAGTTTAACTCTAGATAGATCTATACACAAAGAGAGTACGGACCTTCTTATCATATATAGACCAATTAGTAATGAGTTCAGAAAGCATGGCACCCAGCAAGCCAAAAAGTGCACCAGAAGCACCAACTGCAATGTTTTGCTGAATGAAAAGTGAAGAGACCAAACTACCCCCAAATCCGGAAATCACATATAGCAATCCAATGAGCACTGCAAAATATATACACCAGCGAGCGTTAGGAATGACTTTGGACCTAAACTATGTCACATAACAATAGTACCATAAATTAATAGTTCATTCTATAATAAAAAGCAAATCAGAATGAATCTTTGATGGAATTTTGATCATTGATAAATGATAACACATCACTAAACATGTCATAATTAGTAAGGACTTGCCTTATGTATTTAAAGCAGGATGTTTGATCATATTGCTGCTGATGTGAGGGCTATTTTAATACATGACTTTTCCATTAGTTTTTGTGAGTATTCAAAGTTTAAACTTTTTTAAATAAAATCAACCCGAGAAAATACCATTTTTTTTCCCAGAACCATTTGTCAATTACTTCATTTAATTCAGTCATAGACATATATAGTTAACTAAATCAGTCGGTTGAGTAAGTGCATTTTACTTAACTAATCGAAATATATTCTGATGACTAAGAGAATGATGATTATTATGAATGTGAGAGTGAGACTACATACCAAAGCCAAAGTCTTGCTCAAGGCGAATTCCAATGACTATAATACCAAACATATTTGCCAATAAGTGGAAGACTCCTCCATGTAACCATACGCAAGTGATGAGCCGCCAAACCTGCTTTCTGTGAATCACTTTTTGCACGTCCAGAGCCCCCATTCTCTCTAGCCTGAAAAACAACTACTACTATACTCAAAATATGCAAAATATCGTTTCTAAATATTTATACTATATTTTTTACTTAAAGATTTATATATGGATTCAAAATGGATGATTTCTCCCAAAATGGGCTAGCAGAGTTTATTATTACATAGATATTGGCCGTAATTTTTTTCATATTTCCAGAAGCTTTTTTTTTTATATATGACAAGCATTTCGCATGTTGCAAAAAATCATTCATTTTTGTCTATTAAGCTTTTCGCAAATTACAAATAGTGTTAATGTCCCCCGCATATAAACATACAATAAGTATGTGTTTTCTCCAATTTTTTACAGGTTACAAAAAAAGTAAATCTCATCATATAGGAAAAATAATAATATTACTTCTATTTTATTTTTGATAATGTCACTTTTTTTTTTCTATAACTTCATACAAACATAATGAAATAAAAAATGTAAGGAGTGACATTATCACTTGATTCACTTCCCTCTATATTGATGCCTTACACAGACTAAAGCACCAGTTTCAAAATTAATTGATGATATTTTGTACAATAGCATTTTAATATCCCTATTTTCATGTTATTGAGAATATTATCAAACATAATCTTGTAAAATTATATCTTAGAATTTCTCTATTCTCAAGTAATCTATCATTTTATCTAATTACACACGGTAAGAAATCTAAAATGAAAAGTTAATTAAAAAAAGTTAATTTACAAAAAAAAACTATTCTTATTTCAAAAATAAACATCCTATATATGGAAAACATAGAATCACTTACTTTACATTAATATTTAATTTTTTTTTGTGTAAATCAATATTTTGTTTAAGAAAAAATATAGGTAACTAACATTTTTTTAACCAACAAATCAGCCAATAAAAATAGAATATCAGTAACTACTGTTGATAAAACATCTAAAATGAAAGTCAATAGACATCCATAACTTTTTTAGAAATAGAACATCTGAAACTGAAAACAACCATCAATAGAAACAGAACATCCGAAACCTAAAAAAACAGAACATTCGAAACTTAAAGAAATAAAACATCTAATTTAAGTTGTTGACTGATATTGGTTGAATTTTTGTTGGTTACCTAGGATTTTTGTTAATTTAACATTAGACTTGAAAATTCAATAATAAATTTTGTGTATATGTATAAGGAATGACAATACTGTGAAGCAAAACAAATTAAATTGTCCCAAATAATAGATAATTTAATTTAAAACGGAGTGAGTATTCAGATTTCAAAAGAACAAATCAAAGAAGCATGATCACTGAAATCTCACGTGAGTGCAGAAGGCCCCAGAAGGGGATTCTCATTGAAGGATTCAAAGGAGAAACGGCCAAGGATCCTTGCAATGCAGGAATATGAATTCTTTGGACAATTGTTGACATACATGGTGACGATGAACACAAACACATTTGCAATCACAAATGTTGGTATCAACCAAGAAACCCATTTCATGAAATGCTTCAATTCCTTGTTTTCAATTCTACCTGCTCCTTCTTTTGAAGGCGTAGCTTGGTCTATCTCCACCGGGAGCACCATAGCCCTGCTCCTCCTAGAGTTGACTTTTGGGTATACCTCTGATGCTGGTGATGTCTCTCCCTCCATACACAACTGATGAAACTCTTTAGTTAAAATAAAACAACTCAAATAATTGACCAATTATGATTGAACTCTAGACATAGCATTATAGCAAAATTGATGATTGATAATTTGACTGGTTTTAATGGGCAACTTTTTTTTTCTGTATAACTTGGTGCATAATTTGTTATTAGTAGAGGTTTTTGTAGGGTTGTTGTTGGAGTTTATCTTTGCTAGAGAAAAGATCAGAGCGTTTTTTCCAACATTTATATCAATGTTTCAAGCTATGGTTGTTGGAACAAGTAAACAATGAACAAAAAAATAATTGATAATAATAATAACATTGTTTTTAACTCAAATTGAGTAATTGACATTTGGATGCATAAATTTTAGAGACAGAATCACTATCATGGATTACATGACATATATAAGATACAGAGAAAGGGATGAATGTTGAATGTGGTTTATTCCATGAGTCCGTCCATAACAAACAAAAGTTTTGGGGATGCATGACGTAGGGATGATAATTAATTTGTGGTAACTAGATTGGCTGAAATTTTAAACTAGTATTTAATTAAAGAGAAATGCTGTGTAAATAATGACTTTTCTTTTTTTTGACAACTTTGGGTCTGAATTAAGTCAATTGACCAAAAGTATCATTGATAAAGTATTTAGGATTTTATTTTATTGTCTGAAATTCAAATATTTAATTAGTTCAGTATTATGGGTCTGAAGTCTGAACTAACCAAAAGCGTGCGTAAGGCTAATGCTCACTGTAGTCCATGTTGGAACGTGTTTAAAGTTTTTGGTATTAGGTTAAAACAGTTAGAGAAAATACCAAATATGAGTAAAATTAATCTTTTGCGATTTCTTAAGAAACTAATTAACCTCATATTTTTTTTTATTATTGGTTGAAATTCTCGACCCAAGAAGGAGGAAAAGTATAGAAAACATACAAAATAAAACAAACAAAACAAACAAGAACTCAATAACAAAATATTCAGCATCAAATTCTACTATTAACCAGTAATCAACTCCTGGACATCACTAATCTCTTACACTCCACCACCATGAGAATCTGAGAGAACGTCTATGTGTCTTGAGGCACAAGTAGCAATTTCTTACACCACACAACCACAACACCTTCAAACAATACAATCAAATTTCCCGATAGATCATCAAACCATTCACAATCACATTAGACTATACAAACCCACCCCCACATTAGACCAAGATCATTCGCTAACTCCACTTTTGACTCCAAACCATACACAAAAAGCCCAAAATTTTATGTTTAGCCACACTTTAAAAGTGTGACTTATAAGAGAAAATAACAATTTAAAGTTGAAAGCAATACTTTTAGATAAGTAACATTTTTATAATATACTAAAATATAACCATGCAATTCATCATTCAAGATTAAAAAAAAAATAAAAAAAAGAAACTCACATGATGACAATTATTAAATCTTCATTAGAGTATCACCGTCTATATTACTGCCTTGCTTGCTCGGATGCAGAATGGTACATCTATGTATTCATTTGTTGGGCTTAGTTACTCGATTTTTGGAAATGAAATTCTAAACTCCTTATGTTTTTTTATTTCTTACCCGTTCAGGCCCACAGAAGGAAAAAGGGATTTCGGCCTCCCAAATACCATTTTTTCTTTCGCTTTAAAAAGGATAATTTTTGCCGTAAAATTAGTAAATTACACACCATTGCCGTTTTAATTAAAAGAAATATATATACATCATTATTAAAATAAACATTCAAAATTATTAAATATCTATAAATAAAAAAGTAAAAAACTATAATTTTTTAACTATAACCTAATTTTTTCTATTAATAAATACATGATTTTTATTAATATCATTTTTTTAACAAATACTTGAATAATGTTATAGAAACGAACTAAGTTTTAATACTATTTGAACAAGTGATTTTGGCTAACCAAGTTCAACCAAGTGATTTATTTCTATGCTAAATAGAATATTATTTCAATGTTAAATAGTATAAAAATTTGCACATAAATAATAATCTTTTATTTTTATTTTATTTTTATTTTATTTTATTATTTCAATGTTAAATAGTATAAAAGTTTGCACATAATTATTATTTTTATTTTATTTTTATATTAAATTAGCTATTATTTTCTAACATAGAATTATTGTTAATAAATTATTGAAATTAGAAAATAATAGCTAATTTAATATAAAAATAAAATAAAAATAATAATTATGATAAGAAAAATAAAATTACATATAATTATTAAATTATAATGGGATCAACCGTTTTAAACAATCACATAATGATTGAATTAGTGATGCATTGGTTCAATACTCTGTATCGAGTTTGTTCTCCCTTTGAGTTGACCATGCCTTTAACAATAGAAACCAGTCAAAACACTCAATTGTATAAGACCAATTTCCAACCTTAGATAAAAATCTAAAGTCTTTAACATTTCTTTTCAGAATTTTTTTCCGAATAATAGAATTAATCACAAAGTAAAGATTTAAATTTAGGAAAAATATATCCATTGTATTATCCAATATTTTTTTCACGCTTTTTTGGTGTCTTGAGGGTTTAATAGTTATATACTTATATTAGACAATGTTTGTTTAGGAGAACATAGACACATTCAGGAGTTGTAACTTAGAAATTCAAATTAAAAATTTGAGTATTTCAATACTTCTGAAAATGCTAGGGACCGAAATTTTAAGGACCGAATAGTTTGGGTGTTTTCATAAGAGATCAAAATATGAATAGTTGAGTATTTTAAAAATATTTTTAATGAAAATGTTTTTAAAAATATAGAACAAAGTTAAAAATGTTATTTTTTGTTTTCACTATTTTCAGTTATCCTATTTGAAAACGTTTTCAACCCAAAACACACAATTTTTTTTAGTGTTGGATTTTATGTTTGATTCTCTCTTATCACTTTTTATACGCTTTTCTTATTTTTATTGTACAACTATTTGCTGCCTCTTATCTTTTCTCTACCATGTTCAATTTCCAACTCCATTCAAGTAAGACATTTTTTCAAATTTTCTTCGAATTTTTTTTCGAATTTGTTGTTATAATTATATACCATTGTGATTCAATATCATGATTTTTATTGAATTGCATATTTTTTTTCACATTTAATTTCTTTTGTTATAGGAGGTTTTTTGGTTATTACTTTACATTGATGAGATAATATTTAAATGAAAAATTATTGAAAGTCCTTCTTAGGCAGTCAATTAAGGAGTCAATGGAAAGAAAAGTAAATTGATTCCATTTGTTTTTTGTGAACTTATGCTCTTATGAGTTTGTTGGTTCCGCTATATAATATGAATTCCGTAGCATAGATGTATTTAAATAATGAAAATCATATATGTCCATAATAATGTATTACTTTTTATTTTTAAATATGTCATTATGTATATTTTTTAGTTGGTATAATAAAAATATATTAATGTTAATTTAATTTGATAGTATAAAAGACTTTCAAAATTTATGTTTTTTTTTCTTCTATAAGTTTTTCAAGTGCTCGATCCTTTACGTGATAAAAGTATAAAAGATTAAAAAATAAAGTTTAACACAAAAAGAAAATTAAAAAAAAAAAGGAAACAAAAGTACTCAATATTGTATTATTTTTCTAACATGTACTATTTTCATGTAAAATTAATTTACGTATCATTGTACACTTCTGTAAACATCATTTTCAACATGAAAAATGTAAATATTAACACAGAAAAATAAAATTTATGTGCTAATTTTTACATTTTTCCGTGTTGAAAATTATATGTACGGACTACGGAGATGTACCATGATACATGTAGCATCACTGATATATTGTCACAAATTTTGTTTTTCCTTTAAATTTTTAAATTTTTAAATTTATAATTTTTTAATTTATTATTTTATTAATAAATTATTTGTTTTAAAAAATTATGAATTCAGTTATTTACTTCAAGTTAGTCATTTATTTTATATTCGAAAATCCATATTAAAAGTATATTTTAGAAATGAACAAACAAAACATATTTTTACTATTTTCATCATTTGAAAATGAATTTTGTTTTCACGCACCAATCGCATTTCTTATAATGTGAAATTTTGAAAATGAAATTATTTTCAAAAACAAAAATGCTAGGCAACCAAGTGATATACCCAACCAAGCCCGTCTGACAAACGCGCTACCTTTATTTCAAAAAAAAAAAGAGATTTTCTCTCAGCTCGAAAAACGCGCCTCCTTCTCGAACACGTTTTATTATATTTCAACTTTATATTGTTGGTCTCGTCATTAAGCTAACCATAACTCATCCATTTTGTTTGCGGAAAGCAACAACTCATTCCTAGTTCTTTTATCGTTGCAATTTTCGACACAAAATGGAACGCGTTATTGGAAGAGCCGATGCAACAGAAGAGATTGTACAGGTTTTTGAATCATTTATGTATTCCAGGGTTCTTAGGGTTGAAATTTGTGAAATTTTTGTTTAATGCATGCGCTTTGTTGCTTTTAATGAATGTGTATCATTTATGTTGATGATGTTTTCATCAGAGAATGTTTTCCCACCAATCGACATTGATGTTACATATTCAAGTGGGTTTCAAGAAATCCGGTTCGGCTTGTAAAAGAAATCCATTTCGATAAATATTGTTGTTTTTGTTTAAGTTTTGAATCAGTTCGTCACCAATAATGATAAGAATAATGTGTTGTTAATGTTGACGTTGTTGAGTAAGGAAACCTGGGAATATTTCTATTTTTTATTCGAGAATTCATTAAATCCAGGTCAGCTTGACGAGGAATATGTCCCCAAGGTTGGAATGAGTTTTGAAACAGTAGTTGAAGCTGGTTTGTTCTATAAAGAGTATGCGAAACGTGCAGGTTTCTCTACAAAGATAAGGAACTCAAATAGGTGTAAAGTGACCAAGGAAGTAAAGAATCAACTCATCACTTGCAATAGAGAAGAGAGATGGAGATCTGAAGTACCTTTTGTAGAGAAGACAAACCCGATATGTGGTGCAAATTGTCCTGCACGAATTTATGTGCATGTAGACAAGAAGACTCGACTTTGTGTATTTCCAAGGTTGTTCTCCATCATTCACATCCATGCTGTGCTGATCAAGCTCAGATGTTACCACAACATAGGGGGCCGAGCTTGGACATGCGTAGGACGATAGAGAATAACGATCTATTAGGTATTAGACCACGGCAAACATTTCAATCGTTTGTGACAACTGCTGGGGTCATAACGAGGTAGGATCCATTGAAAAGGATATGAGGAACTACATCACTAGCGAGGTTCGGAATGTGACAGAAGAAGAAGATAAAAAAAAAGATTGGAAAATATTTCTTGAGAATGAAGGAGAAGAACGAAGACTTCTTTTATGAGATTGTATGTGATGGTGATAAGAGAATCAAGAATGTGTTTTGGGCTGATGCAAGGAGCAGGGCTTCGTTTGAATACTTTGGCGATGTTATGTCATTTGATACCACTTACAACAAAAACAGGTTCGGCTTTTTACTTCGTTCTTGTTTTCAAATTCGGTTCGACTTTTTCCCTCTTTTTTACTTCGTTATTGGTTTGAAATCCGATTCGGCGTTGTTCCATTGATAAATGGTTTCATTATACACAGGTATCATTTTCCATTTGCCTCTTTTGTTGGTGTTAATCATCATGGACATTCCATTCTCCTTGGATGTGCTTTGTTGAAGAATGAGGACACCGATTCTTTCAAATGGTTGTTTGATTGCTGGCTTCATTGCATGGGAGGGAAACCACCTAGAGGGATCATCACCGATCAATGTCCATCAATGCGAATCGCCATTTCCGAGTATATGCCAACAACGATTCGTAGGTGGTGCATTTGGCACATTATGAAGAAGGTCCCTCAAAAATTAAACGGATTAAAGGGACATAATAACATCGAACATGAGATGAGTCAGATCATGTGGTCGTGTCACTCAAAAGACGTGTTTGAAGAAAGATGGAATCATCTATTAGCAAACATGGTCTGGGTGGTAATAAATGGCTTTCAGGTAAATTTCACACTTTTTTTTCCCATTTTTCGCTTCTAGACACGCCTAAAATCCGGTTCGTGTTAGATGTTGCTTACATTTTTTAACTGCTGGATTACCAGATCTTTATGATGATCGTTATCTATGGGTTCTTGTGTATCTTGATATACACTTTTGGGCTAGGATAAGAAGTACACAATGGAGCGAGAGCATGCACGTGTTTTTTAACAATTTCATTACACGAAAGAGTTCTTTGATCCAGCTTGCTAAGCAATATGATAATTGCCTAGGTAGGAAAGAACAAAAAGAGAAGGAAGCAGATGCTGGAGATTTTTACACCAATGTCCCTTGTGCAACCAATTCAGGCATCGAATCCCAATTTCAGAGAGTTTACACGAATGCAAAATTCAGGGAAGTTCAAACACAATTCAAAGAAAAGGCTAATTGCATGGCAACATGTAAAGAGCGTATTCCAGGTTTTGTTGTGTACGAGGTGTTAGAAGAGATTTCAAGCAACAGGAGCAGCATCTTTAAAGTTACATATGACTTGACATTACTTGAGGTCAAATGCGAGTGCTTACTATTTCAATCTAGAGGTATAGTATGTCGACATTCTTTGATGGTGCTGAGCTATGAGAGGGTGGACAATATTCCACAATGTTATATATTGGAACGATGGAGTAAAAATATAAAGAGGAGGCACACGAGTATAAAAAGCAGTTATGATGAGCCATCGTTGGAGCCAAGGAATATGAACTATGATATTGTGCTTTATCGTTCTAAAGTTCATTGCGAGGCTGCATCGGCGTGTGAAGTGTTGACTGCGATGGTTCATAGTGCTTATGATAAGCTTGAGATTGATATGAAAGAATACAAAGCAAAAAGTGATGTGCAATCCATCTTGAGACATGAAGATGGTTCTATAAAAATGATGAATGATTTGCAAACGCCAATACGTGTTAGATCGAGAGGACGTCCGAAGAACGATTGGGCTCTGTTATGGACAAAAAAATTGCATCAAAGATAAAGAAAAAGAAAACAACGCAGGCTTATTCTTCAGAAACACCTCATGTGATTTAGTTAGAACATCCTATTCGGTTTGGATTATAAATCCGCTTCGGTTTTTGTGATGTGTAAATCCGTTTCTGCCTTTCTGTTTTTTCCAAACGAAATCAAGGTACGATGTCGAATGCATATATATTAACAGACCTTTAAGTTTGCATTTATAATTTCGCTTTGGGTATTATTATCTGTAAATCCGTTTCGGCTTTTGTTTTTAGATCCGGTTAAGTTTTGGTTTTCCAAACAAAATCAATATACGAGTTCGAATGCATGTATATTAATAGATTTATTTCAACATGTAGTACCCAAAGATATGCTAACTATATATATTAAAAGAGTATAATTACAAAAAATAAACAAATAAATGAATAAGTCAGAGTGCTTGTAAATATTCAAAGTTATTTGGTAGGTAAATCATGAGTTGACATTTGAACATATGGACTTCGAAGAGCAGCACCAGGCCTCGTTACTCACGTATTTTGTGCTCCCTTTATTGCATCTGCTCTCAAGGAATTTTCCTTGCTCATGATTATCTTCACTACGAGCTTCTTCCTGAATTCCTCGAGCATAGGCTAGAATTGGAACGAAGGAAAAATAGCGATGTTTGTTAGGATATAATAAAGTCGAACCGGAAAAAACTTAAATTAAACGTGGAGATTCGGTTACTTACTTCAGTCCATTGTTCGATATTGTATGTACGTCAGCTTGCTAAAATGGTGAGATTTATTAACTCCATCCATTTCATGACAAACATTGCACAATCAAAGTCATTTGGCTGTTGAGGAATGTTGATATATTTTGGCAGCAATGATTGTGACCCTTTCTTCAAGATGGATGGAGCTCCAGCCCATTTCAGCATTTGATTCAAAATGTTAGACTACAAAGATTACAAATTAAACTTAGTCAGAACTAAGAACGATGATTATCAAACGATGAACCGGATTTATGAACGAGGTTGAAGGAAAATTTATAACTTTTGATTAGAGATGAAACTTACGACAAATTTGTTCAGGGCTGTTTTTTAATCTATTGGGGAAGATATGTTCTTTGAATCGAGAACAAACATCTCCTATTGAGATTTATCTAGAACATACAACCACCAATGTTCTTAATATAGCACGGGCGCAAAGAGCTGCATGTTATGAACAACTTTAATTAATTATTATGTGGAAACAAGGACAGTTAGTTTTAAACGAGGATACTATGTACTTACAAATCTATGGGAGAGGAGTTTTTCTCTGTCAAGGTAAACGAGATACTCCTCGTGATTCTTCAATGAGCTGATATCGTGTGGTTTCTTTTTCTTCTTGTCCATCCAGTTGTGGTGATGAGTGCCAAACATCCTTT
>JASCZI010000206.1:31431-61124 GCA_036250425.1 Stylosanthes scabra
ATATTTAATATGGACTCCGCAGACCATTTTTAAATAGAAATTAAAATCCGAACCGGATTCTTACCAATATCTCTGGAGGAACGCAATACACGAGCTTTTCAAACCGCTCGTCCTCCTCCGCGTTTAGAACGTGGCACATGAGGCTGACAACCTTTAGGATTAAAAAAAAGGTTCATATAAATGTTTGAATATAACAGTCATAAGGAGATAATTGCATTAGGGATTGAATCAACTTACCTGTATGTCAATGTATGACTTTGGTGCCATTGACATAAATCGTCTCAATGCCTCCAGAACTTGGTGCCCCCTAAGCCTGAAAATCGTCTCAAAGTCGTTATCCCCCTTTGACACCGTTGCCCAAATAGCCACCCTTTCCTCCAAATCATCTTTAATCACTTGAGTGGGTTGGGGGGTTTCTAATGGAGGTCCATGTCCACTAACAAGCTCATCCATGCTTTCAATAACTGAAATTGTTCGAGCAGTTAGTGGAAATTCCTCTTCTAGTGCTTTGGGGGGTTGTTCATGTGTTCCAAGGGGTCTTGAAAAGTCTAAATTCAAGCTGAATGATGGAATGGAGGGATCATGTGGGGACTCCGGTGGAGGTTGTTGACCCAGATCCTGACCCATGCTCATAAGGACCTCTGTTATTAGCTTCGAGTTTGGGGAGGTTACAAGACAATCTTCGACTTTTGGAACCACGACTTTGATGGGCTGTAGTTGTGGCTCATGCTCATCCTTGGAGTTAGAAGAGATGGCAATCACCTCTTGAGTGGGGTATATGGGCCTGTGAACATAAATCGAAACGGATTTTGGGTTTAGGTTGAAATGAATAAATAAATAACAAGCAAGTGGATTTTCATATTTAGGTGAAGAGGATGTTAAAAGAAATCAAAACGGATTTAAATACTTACACCACTTCAACTAACGATTGAGAATGTGCTTCGAGCCTATCCCTTGGGGAAGATACAATATCTGATTCAGCTTTAGGAATCAACACCCTGTTTGGTGTTGGTTCAGGCGCACCCTCAGAGCTTGAGGAGATATCAATGAGTTCTTGTTGTGGTTGTTGTTGTTGATAAACCTGATGTGGTTGTTGTGGTGGTGGTTGTTCATGTGGTGGTTCCTCTTCTTCCGGAGGTTGCTGGTGTGGTTGTTGGTGGTGTTGTTCATGAACCTCAACGAATAGACTAGCACTCTCAGCATTGGATTCATCATTTCCAAGGCTGACAATGGCAGGATCTATTGGAGGTTCCTGAACTGGCTGCTTTGTTCTCTTCTTTTTGCTTTCTTCTCTTTGTAGATTTTTCCTCTTCCTAATTGACGACTGATACTTGCGTATCTTTCATGGTTTTAGGCACTAATTTCTTGTGAATTTAGTAGATAATTATCATAATACTCAATGTAAAATTTCAATTTCTTGAATAAATTAGATACTTTGAGTGTTTGTTAATTATTTGTGGGAAATTGAAGAAAACAAAGAAAGAAAACAGAGGAACAAAAAAACAGAGAAACAGAGAAGCAGAGGAAGGTCACGTTTGGACCATAACATGGCCCAAACGTGACCCATTCTCTCCAAGGCAAGGATTAGCAACCTCACCATCCTTCCAAGTTTGTCCACGCCTAATCCTTCCCAAGCTTGATCCATCAAAGACCCAAGGCAAGGGAAACCTCACCAAGTCACGTTTTTACCATGATGTTTTAACATGGCAAAAACGTGACCGGCCCATACCTCTTCCAAAGCTCACTTGATCAAACTTGGAACAAACTAGACCACGCCTCAACCTCTTCAAAGTCTCAAGCCAAGTCCACACTCCAAGCTTCCACGTTTTTGGGGAGCAAAAATGAGACCCTTACCTGATCCAAGGCCCATGATTTGCAGAAGTCCACCATGCAGTAAATGTAATTGCTCTAGGGTTCAGTGGTTAGTATTTATAGTCTAGTTTTAGGTTTAGTTCGGGAATTTTTTTATCTCATCAGATTACAGACTTGTTCAATTTCTATTTTCTCATCACGTTCAATAACGTAACTAGGATTAGGGTTTCATGTTTTCTTCTCTTCACTTCTTTGTTGTGTCATTCATCACCATGAGTGGCTAAACAATTTATCAAGCCTAGAGATGAGGGATTTGTTCATCCCAAGCATGGATTCTTAATTCAAGTGTCAAGTTTCCTTCAATTGCAAGCTTCATCTATCATAGATCAATTTCTCTGTTCTTCACTTTCAAGAACTAAACTAACCGAGAGGTAATTTACTTCCTTGCCTTCAATTTAGTAATTTTGAGAGAAACCTAAATTGATTGTGTTAGAGAATTGTTCTTCATGATTAATCAGTGAATTAGAGATAAAGAATTGATTAATTGTGCAACTGTTCGTGAATTTCGATTACGGTTTGTTAGATTAGTAAGTGACATAAAACTAGTCTTTGATCCCTCTTGTAATTCACATAATTGAACTAGGGTTAGTCTTAACCTCTATTTTAATTAACTAATCGAGAGATTGATAATTAATTAGGGTTAGAAAAACTAGATCACTAAGAGATTAGAGTTTAGTTAATTAGGGTTCTTGTGATTTGATGATTGCTTGCATGAGAAGTAACTTGATTATTTGAATTAGGGTTATGTTTGGGTGAATATCTCTTAATCTTTGGCTTGTCCCTTTATTATTATTGATTTTTTATCATTATTCTTAATTGTATGCTTGCTGTCCAAGTTTTGAATTCATTGATTTAGCGAAATTTTTGTTGATTTTGCATGATTTTAGTAGATTAGAATTGATTAGATTTGATTTAGATACACCACCTCTTTGATTATTGATTTGTCTAATTAAAGAACTGATTAGCCATTATTGCTTAGACCATTATTCCTCGTGGGACGATAACTCTTACTCACTTTTTATTACTTGATACGATCCGGTGCACTTGCCGGTGGAAGTTCGGTAATCCGAAAGGATTTCGGGCATCAACGACACTGCCTGAGCAAGCGTATGCCCATCCTGTATCCTGCTAATCCAAAACGAATTTCATTAGGAGTGATGAAACAGATAAGTAAATGATTCCGTAGCGGATTTTGAAACTTACTCAGAAACAGAGTCGTTCGTCCTTTTGCTTTTTCTCTCAACCTGAACCAGGCTCTCAGACGTTGTCTGCTCTGAATCAGATTCATGTTGAGAAAAGGTATCGTCCGAACCGGATCCAGACTCATAACTGGACTCGACTTATTCTGATTCAGATGAAGAGGATGATCTTTTTTTGGCGTTCTTCTTCGACTTTCCTTCTTTCTCGACATGCATCTTTGCTGTTTTTATTAGACCCTGAGACAAAACACAAGTCAGATATTTATTTAAATAACATGAACCGGATTTCATATTAAGTTACGAAACAATTTTTAACTTACTGCTGCTATTGTTTTCTCCTGCTTCATTTTCTTCCATAGCGTTCCCCCCGTCCAGTATTGAATCCGCGGAGGTTGCGCTGCGGCATCTCGACTATTCTTCCCGAAATGCGTCTCATGGAAGTAGATGACCATCAACGCATAGTAGCATCCACTAACAGACTTGGATTTGTTTTCCTTGGCCTTCTCTATCTCCTCCAAGAGGAAGTTATGCACATAGAGAGCCCAGTTTTTGTTTCTTGTGTTCTCCAAATCGAATATGGTGGGGAGTGCTCTTGGTGTGACGTTTGGAGCCGATGTGGGAAGGAGGAAGCATTTCTGGATGTACAACAAAAAAGCTCTCTTGAACAAGTTCCTGTTTTCCTCCGTGTCAACCGTGGTGTTGAATATAAGGCTTGATAAGGCAGCTTGTGTTTTACCCTGGAAGAACTTGTAAACATTGTAATCCTCTTCACTCAGCTCCCTAGGTGTTATCTTGTCGTCGTAAGTTGTCCCTAAAAAAAACAAAAAACAAAAAACGAAGCGGATTTTAGACTACATTAGTAACTGGATTTTAATTCATATAATTATGCGGAATGTGAAGATATACCGAACCGGATTTTTATTGTGGCATGAAGAGGTTATACCTCTGTGGTTAAGGCTAAGGGCTTTTCCTATCTTTTCGGTGGTGATCTCAACCTCCCCTGCAACGGTGTGGATGGTGTTGTCATATGTGTCGAAACGGTTATAATTCTGCTTCAACACTTTTTGCTTCAGGTAGTAGTTGGGAAGATGTGAAAACACCCCGAATCCCAGTTCGTCGATCATGGCCCATTTTTCTGGATCATTATTCAGGCACTTCTCGAATATAACAGCAACAAATTTAGGTACGCACCTAAAATCATTACCTTGCTGCAACCACATAATCATAAACCGGATTTGAAATGGTAAGCGAAAGGAATATTTAGTCTAAAAAAATGAAAAACTGACATTTAAAAATCAAAGCAGAGATACTTACATCCTTTTTTGACTTGCTAGTATTCTCCAGAGCAGGTTTAGTAGCATTTCCTTTCTTTGACTCTTTTCCAGTACCATTAACCATTTTTGCTGTAAGTAAAATTCAGTAAACACAAATTAATGAAACTCAGACAAATGAAACAGGATTAAAAAAGCCAAAGCGGATTTAAAACAAAAAGTGAAACGGATTTGAAACAATCAACAACTATGAAGAATAAACACCAGAACCTAAACAATATAAGAGGTTTTGATAAAAGTTTCGAAGCAGAAACAACAACGTAATGAAAACTCAGAAAACTCAGAATAAGTCGAAGTAGATTTAAAACCAAAAGCGAAATGGATTTGAAAGGCAATCGAATCAACAAATATCAAAACGAATCAATGTATCCCAATGGAAGCAATTAACTACAATGAAGAATAAACCGTAAAAAGCAAACAACAGAAGCGGTTTTGACAAAAGTTTCGAAACAAAACATCGTCTTTTTGAAAACCCTCACTAACCCTAACGCAAATCGAATGTAAACCCTAATGCGAAGCGGAAAGAAAAGGATGAACACTAACCTGGACTCACTTTGGATGTTTTTCCTCAGGATGTTTTGATTCAAAGCACGATTCCGCTTCGGATTTGAGTTCTTGTAGTAGAACTCGTTTCGTTTTTGTGAGACTGTTCTTTAAAATCGGTTCGGATCTTCGTGTTCTTTCTTTTGGAGGTTTTTGAACAGTAACGTTGCTTTTTTTGAAATAAATGTGAATAGTGAATGGTTGAAATGAATAGTGAAAAAGAAATGAAAATAGAAGTAGCCAAGACGTTTCTTTTTCCGCATCGGTTCGCGTGGTGCGTCTTTTCGAATTTGGAGGTTTTCTGCGTAGTATCCACGCGCATGGTGAGAGTGGTATAAAATGACTTGGTTGTAACTTGGTTGGGTATATATGTGTATGTATAGTGTTATTGTTTCAGAAAATGAAAATAGAAAATATTTTTACAAACTAATCAACCCCTAAAATCTTAATGATTTTTTTTAGAATTAATTTATGTGTATCATTGTACACTTCTATATATCTCTTATTTTCTTCTTCTATTTTAATTTCTGTATTAAGATATATACGTAACTGTTTTTATGCTATCGTATGTTATATTTATGTGTAAAGGTATACAGTGATATATATAGCATTATCATTTGCTTTATACATGTGAAATTTAACATTAAAATTTCTAAATTCTAATACTAATCGTCGATTCTTCTCTATCAACTATTTCAAAAATTTTGAATCAAACGCAATAATAAATTCTAAGCAAACATAAAAAATAAAAAAATTTAGAGAATAATCATCCTGTTTAGCCGGCAAAGGCACCTAGGAAAGTGGTGCTCCTCGTCATTCCAATGCCAAACCAGCTGCAAGTTGTTCCTTCCTCCTTGTAAAGCCGCCAAACTTGATTCATTCTCTTTGCACAACCTCACGCGCTACTCTACACGCGTGTAACACACGCCATCCACTTTGAATTTTGCATCGCTACTCAAACAACTCTCTGGAAGAAAATAACAAAGGAAATGTCGTTCCCACTTCCCCCTTTTCACTCGCTTGGACTTTTCAAAACTCTAGAACCGCCAACCATGATCGTTGCTTTTCATCGCTGTTCCTAATATTATTATTTTTATAATTTTATTTTATGATAATATTAGAACATTATTTGCGCCAGCACTATATATAAATAGTGATTAAAAATAATCGAATATTTTAGTATCCTTTTGGCTCGTTAGAAGTTAGATCGACTTTGCTAAGCAAAAATATCAGACTTTCTCTTCTCTTTTTGTCAATTGGGTTTCAAATAGTTGGTTTAATTTTTCATCGCCATGGCTCCAAAGGATCCCAAGCATGCTTCTGCTGCTGCTGCTAGTAACAGTGGGGGTGGCTTCTTTTCTTCACTTGCTTCCAGTTTGTCCAATTTTGGCTCTGCCATGTCTAAATCAGTTAATGGGTATAACATCTTTTCGAACCTTTTGATTCAAACTTGTTAATTTTACATCACTGATTTACTCTTTCTACTACGAGATGCAATTGATACTTTTCTTTGGATGATCATCGATCTAACTTGGTTTTCTTTATTCGATGGATTGAAATAATGATGTAGCATCCTCGTTAGATATATAAACATGTAATTTAGTGTAAGAGCCGTTTGATCTTTGAGTGTTTTGTGATTAATTTCAGTTATTGGGGTTTCATTTCTTTCAGTTTTTCATGTTCTTGAAATGTGTCTTTTAACTGTTTGATGTATTTCATGAAGCTTGCGTTTGTTTTACTGTTTTAGGGTGATTCCGTTTCATGAGCTGGGAGATTTTATTTTTGTTGACAATTTGTGATTTTGGTTCTCAGTATAATGGGCTATGAGGGGCTGGAGGTTGTTAATCCAGAAGGTGGAACCGAGGATGCCGCAGAGGAAGCGAAGAAGGGACGATGGAAGCAAGAGGTACAAAGAATTAACTGTGTTAAAGCACAGTTATTGTGTGAGGAAGCTGTTTGTTGCTAATGCAATCTAGATTCTCTAATAGGCATAAAGTAACTTTTCATCTTTGTGGAAAGGAGATGGGAACTTGCATTTTGAAACTTTTAGTCAACCTATGAGGTCTGGTTGGGATGTTGTAGCTTCTTGCTAAGTTATGCAATGTATAACCAAGGATCACTTTGATTACCTGGATAAAAGTTTACATTTATCTCACGGTGTACTTTGGAGAAAAATTGTCTTCAAATTTATAATGTATGTTTTATATTGCATGCATTTCATCTCTCACAGTCAAATGTTCCTTTGAACCCCGCAGGATCGCGATAGTTACTGGAAAATGATGCAAAAGTATGTAGGCTCTGATGTCACATCAATGGTTACACTTCCAGTTATCATTTTTGAGCCAATGACAATGCTACAGAGAATGGCAGAGGTGTTTATAATATCACATATGTAACTTTGATGCATTTGCTTTTGCTATTGCATTCTCACAAACTATGAATATTAATTGCTTTATCTGTGATTTGATTTTACAGCTTATGGAATACTCTTACCTTTTAGATATGGCTGATGAGGCTGAGGATCCATACATGAGACTTGTCTATGCTTGTAAGGATTATTTCCATGTTCTTTTTCTATGTCTCTCTCTCTTGTAATCTTGTTGTTTGTTCATGCGATACATACATGTGACCTTCGATGATTCTGCAGCATCATTCTTCATATCTGTCTATTATGCCTACCAACGAACATGGAAACCTTTCAACCCAATTCTTGGCGAGACATATGAAATGGTTAACCACGGTGGCTTAACATTTATAGCTGAACAGGTGTGTTATGTTTCTTTTGATTTGTCTGCTAGTTCTTCAAACAGAATGCTGAATCAAGTTTCCTTTTTGTTTTTAAGGCATTTTTTCATGGTTAGGCAGTTGTTTATATATTATAAAGGAAATGTATATAATTTTCAGCATAGTTTGTATGGTGCTTTTGAGTATGGTTCTGATTTGTGGTTATATGTAAAACGAATTGCTAACAGGTCAGCCATCACCCTCCGATGAGTGCCGGGCATGCTGAAAATGACCACTTCACTTATGATGTGACGTCAAAATTGAAAACCAAATTTCTTGGCAATTCAGTTGATGTATATCCAATTGGAAGGTGATTCTATTTTGCTTTTTTATGGCTCTGTAATTTTGCTTAGTTTTGTGGAACTCGATGTTGGAAACACATATCATTGAATATTCTTCAACTCTCAAGTTTGGGTTCTTTTTTTGAATTTTGTTTGTTAACTTAAAAGAGAAGATGAAGTGCAACATAATTTTACATGTGTCCTTATTACAATGTTATAATGCCAAGTTTCTGGTGCAATTCAGTTCATTAGCAAACACTTTTCTTTTTTTGTTCTCATGTTATGTGCTGTACTTGAATGCAGAACACGAGTTACCCTCAAAAGGGACGGTGTGGTCCTTGATTTGGTTCCTCCTCCTACAAAAGTTAGCAACTTGATTTTTGGACGAACTTGGATTGACACAGCGGGGGAGATGGTCCTGACAAATATGACTACTGGGGACAAAGTTGTGCTGTATTTTCAACCATGCGGCTGGTTTGGGTACGATTACTTTCTCTTATAGTTTCTGTCCATCAGCGGATAGGATCATATAGATTTATAGCCACTTGAAGTCGACCTTTGGTCCACTGTTAAGTGTTGCCTTCTATTTATTGTAGTTTGCGGTACTGAAAAGCATGAATCGTTATATGATCATATGAAGAATTCAGTAAGAAGCAGGGCTTCATATGTTGTATTAAAACTTTCTAGAGTTAACTCCCTTAAAAGCTTAAACTATCAGGTAGAAGCCCAGCAATGGGCGTTCGAGCTTGAAGCATGGATAATGCATATTCCCAACTTTATGTTGTGAACTCTGAAGAGTGTGAGATACAAGCATTGGAATTTTAAAGATGTCAAGGACTAACTCTAAAAAAACACTACACTTTGGTTTTATGCAAAGCTTATGTATATCTGTCTGGCATTTACTACAGTCTTTATAGTTTGTTGACTTCCAGTTTCGTTATTTGCTCAGTGCTTTGTTGTGTATATCATCCAACCTGAAAGTAATTTCTCTTTGCAGAGCTGGCCGGTATGAAGTGGATGGATATGTGTATAATGCATCCGATGAGCCAAAGATACTGATTACAGGAAAATGGAATGAGGTTATGAGTTATCAACCTTGTGACTCAGAGGGAGAACCGCTTCCGGGAACCGAGATGAAAGAGGTGTGTTATCCAACTTTCGTTGTTCTTATATTATACCCGACCTTGGCTGGTTACAAAGATGATATAATATCAGTTTGTACTTTGTAGCATGCCGGTTTTATTCCATAGATACATGTTGGACATAATTCTTCCTTTTGAATTGTTATAGGACTTCAATGTCCAATCCAGTTTCAATGTCTAATCATTGAACACATGATTATATGGAGAGCTCTCTATTTTGTGGTGTCATTGTTTCCACGATTTTGTGTTTGCTGCACTGTCCCCATGTTATTCTGGCGTATTTATTTTGCGATCCAACTTGTCCCATTGTGCAGTCATGGAGAATTGCTGAAGCTCCAAAAAATGACAAATTCCAGTACACACATTTTGCTCATAAGGTTAACAGCTTTGACACGGCTCCCAAGAAGTTATTGGAATCTGACTCTCGTCTCCGTCCCGATAGAATGGCCCTCGAGAAGGGTGACCTTTCCACATCTGGCAATGAGAAGAGCAGGTAACTGCCCTTTTCACTCTCTCCACAATTAAAACATCAATTATGGTACGTGCATACAAAATCAGCTACCAAATTAGTGACCTATATAAAATACATGTTAAATACAAAATTCACATTGAAAGTTATCGATTACGCAGATATATGGTAGCTGATTTTTGGTGTACATATAGGTTTTTGTTAAAACTTATGCAACAGAAAATATATTGAATAGGGATTGAAACTTGAAACCTTTCATTCTTCCCTGTTAACATTACTTGTGTGGTCTTTGATTCTAGGAATGGATCTTCTCAATTTTTCCTTTCAATTGATATTGTCAAGTGTAATCTTTTGTCATTTAACATCTTTCACGTGCTCCTTTTTGTCTCATTTAAAGAGTGTATAGTAATTAGAGAGAGATCACACTTTACAATAACAGTTGAGAGAAGGATTCATTTCCCTTCATTCTTTACCGTTCTGTGTATTTAATACTTTTTTGTTTTCAGTTTGGAGGAGAGGCAGAGAGCAGAGAAGAGAAACCGCGAGGCCAAGGGCCACAAGTTCGTTTCCAGATGGTTTGATTTGACAGAGGAAGTAACTCCTACACCATGGGGTGACCTGGAAGTTTATCAATACAACGGTAAATACAGTTCACATCGTGCCGAGGTCGAAAGTTCTGGCTGCAACGACGATCCTGACAGTAGCGGAACAGAGTTCAACCCTTGGCAATATGATAATTTGGTTGCTGAATAAGCATTCTTGTGACATTCTTTCAATTAGTTCTTTTTAAATATTTTTTTTGTCAGATTGTTATAAATCTTGTATGTATGTTTATATGATGCTTGATTCTTTTTTTTCTTTACCTTTTTGGGGTTTGGGCTGCGTTTTGCTATTGTAGGATTTCATAATGAATATTAATCTTGTTACTTCTTTCTTGGGGCTGGATTAACCTTGTTAGTTTATCAATGTACTTTGCGTAGATAAATTTCATCACAGAACATTGACCCCAAAAGAAAGTTTCATTACTGACCTATGGCCATCTTCCTTCATTCTGGAACCCTTTGAGCTCCCTTCAATTTGAAGATATAAGCACTTAAGCAGAGATCCGATTAATCTATTGTTATTGATCTTTCAATTAATAATGTTTGCACATTTGTTATATCAGAACCTCCGGTAAATTTTACAAATCTGCTAGTACAATTGATTAATTAGTTGTTTAAATAAGTTTTTGCTTCCTATAAAATATTGGTATTTTGTTTCCGGTTTCTATTAAATTTTTCTTTTGGTTTTGGTTCACTGAAATCTAAAAGGTTTGGTTTTATATTCTGTTAATTTATTTCCTTAAGTGCCAATGTGGTAAATTAAATAATGCGACAAGTTAAAATATTAATCTCATAAGACATGTTACATCAGTATTTAACTTATCAATTATCTTCACTTTTAAGACGGATCTTTAGATTGCTTTTAGTTTGTGTATTTCTTGAGTCACACACACAAATATAGACATTAGGCATGACTTAAAATTCAAATTGACTCCCAAAATTTGAACTCCAATTCAAATTGGTCTCTGCAATTTAGAATTACTCAAAATGACCCTTGACTTTTGCAATAACTCAAGTTGATTCTTAATCTCATTTCTGTTAACATTTTGCCTACATGGACTCTTAAATGACATGATTGAGATATAAGACAACATCATTTTTGTCATTGTAAGGTAATAGAGGCACCGAATGTGAGAAAAAGAAGAGTATAAAAAAGTAATGAGTTGGAGGATAATAGAGGGATAACTTACCATGAGTTTCAAATGACGTTGTGTTTGCCTCTATTACCCCACAATGACAAAAATAATGTTGTCTCATATATCTATCATGTCATTCAATGGTCTATATAAGCAAAATGTTAACGGAAATGTGACTAAGTAACGACTTGAGTTATGTTTGCAAAAGTCAAGACCATTTTGAGTAACTCTAAAGTTCAGAGGCCAATTTGAGTTGGAAGTTTGGAGCTCAAATCTCAGGGACTAATTTGAGTTTTGATTCCATTAGACTACACAATAAGACTTATAATTTTTAACTTGTTTTATAACTAAGAACATTTAAATCTCAACCTTCTTAAAATATCAATATAACATTTGTTATAAATTACCACCATTGCTTTAAGGCCACCATCTCAAACAAATATGTTATGAGTTCTACGTCGAGAGATGAGAAAGAGTCTTTGAAAGTCTTGGGCTCTCCCACCATATCTAGTTTTTATGGTGATAATTTTTCAAAGACCTTATTGCTCATAACAATAGTGCTTTCATTGAGAGTCAACTAACTAAAAAGGACTATCTACGAAAAAAAAAAGGACGAATAAAGTACCATTGAGTGGAGCCAATACTTTATAAAACCGATCCAAACTAATTCAAACCCCACATTATGATATTTTTATTTTATTCTTAAATGTATTTTTTTCTATTTTTTAACAATAAAATCTTTAAATATTTTTTTAACATTAATTTTGAATTTTTTTTATTGTTTTTTATTTTTAGATAGTTCTTTTTATATTCAATTATTAGTTAATTTTAAATTTGTTGATTAAATTAGCTTAGCTCCTTTAATATTTTCAAAAACTAATGTCTATAAGACTACAACTATAAAAGAAGGTACATGTTGTCAAAGGAAAAGTACATCAAAGGAAGAAGTTGACGAAGGAAAGAGGGTTATGGAACAAAGTGGTGTACTTTGAAAAAGAAATTGGAAAACCAATATTTTTGGTGGTGACAAGCCACAATTGTAGGATAATCATGTTGGCACTTGAGAATTGAGAAGGTGTCAAGTGCAACATAAGATTAAAAATTAATATAAAAAAAAGTTTAATGATCATATTGTTCTTTATAATTTCATCAAAATTTCAATTAAATTTGTGTATTTTTACTCATTTAGTTTGATTGTATTAGATTTTTTAATTAAATTCCTAACCTGACAAAATAATAAAAACATAATGAAATATTCCATTAAAAAAGGAACAAATATATCCATTTTAGGGCGCAATCCCTAAATGAATATATTTTTATATAATAGAATATTCTATAATCGTCGCATACACGTGTGCCGAGAAACGTTTCGTGACGATTTCTATCACCGCTACAAAACAGATTTTTGTTCACTAAATACTCACTTTAAACAAAAATAATAATTTTCATTAAAGTGTGTCCGTGGTGCAACCAACAGTGCTATACACTAGGAGACTCCCTCTTTTGATATTTAATTCTGAAAGTTTACTTAGATAAGATTCAAAACCGGAACTTAAGGTTCCAAGCTCTTCCTGTATGCGTGTCATCCATCAAGTCAACCCAACATTTAATACATATGACTCTATACTAATTATATATATAGAAGTCTTTACAATTTTCAAGTTATGAATTATTTTGAATGAAGCAAATTAAATTATTAACATTTTTATTAAGATGTCTAATTAATATGTGGTTTATATTTTATTTATTATTTATAAAAAATATTTTATTAACTTTAAAAATTAAAGTCATCACTTTTTAATTAATTAGATGTGAGTGATGTGAAATATTAATTTTATCATTTAAATTTTTATTATAATGTGAAAATAGCAACTAGATATTAATAAACTGATTTTTCACATTAAGGTACACAAAAATGTTTCAAACTTATTTAGCGGCGATTGGAAGAGAAATCGTCACGAAATAACACATTTAGCAATAAACCACCGCTAAACACCGTGTTTTATTGCAAAAGTCAGGGAGAGTTACATCTATTTAGAGGTGATTGGACAAAACCGCAGCAAAACCCAGACATTTAGCAGCACATTGTACGAACCGCCCAAAAAATCGTCGCCAATCGTCATTTAGGGGCAGTCGCTAAACAATCGCCGCCATCTCCCGAAATTATTGTAGTATTTTAAAAAAGGTAACACTTTTATAATATACTAACATCTAATCATTCAATTTATTATCCAATAGTCAAAATAAATAATTTTGATACGAAAATAATTTAAAATCATTATTGTAGTGTCAAAAATTAAAATAATGTAGGACATGTTTTATTTTGTTGCTAAATCTCTTCTCCCTCAATCTGAATGGTTGCAAAGCTTAGAATAGTTTACTTACTCTTTTAGCTAGTTACATGTCTCATCCTTTTAAAGATTTTCTACTTTGTTAAGTCATAAAAAAAATAAATAAATAAAATAGCATAGTTACATAGCAATATATCGTATTCTACCGCTTTTTAGCCATTGATCTTAATCATATATTAATTTTATAATTAAAATCAATCAAGATCTAACGGTTAAAAAGCGGTGAAATACGGTATGCCACACTTTTTGCGACATACTGGATAATCTTCCGCATTATTATATTGAGAGTGGTCACTTTCCGAGTCTCACTATCATAATCTTCTTCCCTTCGCTCACTTCCCTCTTCTCATGTCTCACCACACAATGCTTTATCATCGTTTCCTTTTCTCGTCTGAGTCTTGGGTTCTTGTCATTTTATTTCATTGTGTAGATATTTTTTTGTGTTTATTTAAAAATGGAAATGTTTGGCTATTTTTAGTGCAAGAAGGATATTTTCCCTATTGATAATGGTTCTAATCTTAATATAACATAAAATTCAGAAAGGTTCCCTACATGTATCAAATGTTATACTATATGCATTATTTCCTTCTTTGAGTGTACTTGTTTTTTTGTTCTATAAAATATAAATGATCTATTTTTGTCTTGACTAAAAATATTGTTCAAAATGAAATTATTTTTCATCATCTTTTTTTTTTTTTTTTAAATTCATTTTCAACTTTTGTTATTCCGTTTGTTTTTTCTGTATTTCTACGATAAACGATCAAATTAAATATTGACTTGAATAAAATGCATATATTGGAGCACATTACGGAAAAAGAAGGAAAGAAAAAAAAAATAGCACATTCATCCTATAAGCTTTTTTGAGTCACTACAACTTGGAAATGGTTTGAGCTTTAGCTTACTTTACTTCAAATGCAACTATGGTTTAGTAGTTAGCTGATTAGTCCGCTTAAATAAGTACTGAAAGTTCGAATTCCATTTTATGCATGCAGCAATTCATTGACCAGCGGTAAATCAAAAAAAAAAAAATTAGGAAAAAAAGCTTACTTCAAATGCACATCTTTTATTTCGGTAAAAGCATAATTAATTATTGTAAACCCACCCTTTTTCTCTAAAAATATTTTAAAGATTTTTTTTGGTGACTAAATATTTAAAAGATATAGTTTCAATAAATAGAGATGAAGAGATTATTTTTTATGCATTTTATATACATTTATCACTTTTGCATTGTTATTCAATCACATGTCTATATTTATTAGAGGGTAAAATATATTTTTATTTTTAAAGTTTGCTAAAAATTTTAAAAATATCTCTAAGTTTTATTTTGTTTTAATTTTGTCTATAAAATTTTCGATTTTCATCGAATATACTCCTAATAGCAAATATTTCAAGAATATTAAGACCAATCTAACAATAATATTTGACAAATTAGGAACCAATAGAACTTTGTGCCTGGTTTGTTTATGTTAAATACAATCTTTATAAAATTATTGTTAAATTTATCTTGTATTTTTTAAAAAATTAACTGTCGGAGGTATATTTGATGTAAATAAAAAATTTTAAGGATAAAATTGAAATAAAAGAAAACTTAAGTGTATTTTTAAAACTTTTAATAAATTTTATGGATAAAAAATATACTTTATCTTTTATTAGATCTTTAATGTAATAATTAGTTCAAGTGAAATGCATTATACCATTGTTCTGAAAACTGGATTGGACCGGACGGTTCGACCAAAAAAACCAGGAATCGATTTCTTTATCGATTCAGTCCTATAAAAAACAGAGCACAAGACCGATGAAAAATCGTCTGAACCGGCGATTACCTGGTGAACCGGTCAAACCAGTACCGGTTTTGGGAGGTTCGTTCAGTTTTTTTTTTAATTTTTTTTTGCCTAATATGACGTGGTTTTGACGTTTTAGGTTAAAAAAAATAATTTAAATTCAGATCCAGTTGAGACCCAATTACCCAAATAAAAAATCAAAATTGAAAATCTATAATTCACAAATTAGAAAGTGAAAACCCCAGCACACCTCAAATCTCAAATTTTCCTAATACGACGTCGTTTTGACGTTTTGACTTATTATTTTATTTTATTAGATGGGGAGACATGGAAATTGATGCTGGGATGCCTGATGTTGTCATAGAGCCTTCTAATACAGTTTCTTATGATGTCCTTTCTTTGGGTGCTTTTGATGTAGACATTGGGTCACGTGATGATGATTATGCTATGTGATAATCTTTATTTTTTTGTTGAACTGCTGTTTGTTGTTATTTTATTTCTTTTTATGTTAAAACTAGATGTATTTGAAGGTGGATTCTTGTATGTTTTTATGTATTTTAATATTTGATTTGAATGTGAACTTATTTTGAAAAATTAGATTAATTATATTTAATAATTTTATTTTTTGTATTGTATTTAAGTAAACTGATCCGACCTCAGTCCAATTTCGGTCGAACCTTTAAATCTCTGACCCAGTCACCTCACCGATTCTATGACCGATCCGATTTTCTGAAACTCACATTAAACTTGTAAGAGAAACATAATTCAATGTAAATTGTTTTTGTATTAGCATCGTATAAAAAATTACTTAGCCGTTTAATCACATGTATTTTTTATTATCATGTGGGATCAATTTAAACTGCCTTACATGAAAAGTGCGCGAAAATTAAATATGACATCATATGAATCCTCAACTTCATTTTGCTTTTAGTAAATTATTTTAGCATGTGTTAAACGACATTTTCATGTAAAAGAAACATTTTGAATCTCATCAATTCACGCAATTTATTTCGTTACAACAATGCAAAAGAATTAACCTAGCGCCACTGATTTTTTTTTTTTTCCTTAAAAAAAAATTAAAAAAAATAGAAAATAAAGAAATTGTTAGTTAATTCTCAGTTGTATTACTTTGTCAAAGGTTTTGAAAATTTGGAGGACTAGTGTTGGGGACAAGGCAAAAGGCAAGGAAGTGTGGCTCAAAGCTTTGAAACCCATTCAATCATTTTGTGTGTGTGTGATAAGAAATGAGAATGAGATAAGATGGAACCCAAATAAGTGGAGTGTGTGCCACGTGGCAGATGGAGAACTCCCATGGCTTGAGGAGTGAGTGGATCACCCCAAACCAAGGTAACTGTTTTCCAATCTCACATAGTCACAAGTGGGTTTTGCTCTTGCAACCTGCTATAGCCAGTCACACTCGCTGGTTGCAACCGGTTACACCCTTCCTAGGATTATTGAGTGGTCAAACTTTTAGAAACAGTTAGTTGGGGTTGTGAGGGGTTTAAGAACACAAGCTCTTGGGTGGTTTTCAGGGGGTTTTTGTTGATCAGACATAGCCTAACTTTCTAGGTGAGAAAATTCTCTATCAATGTTTTTTTTTTCTTCTTCTTTGTTCTCTCTTTCCCATGAACGATTCTTTCTACACATTTAAAATAACAAAAGAAAAGAGAAAAAGGAAAAATGGTTAGTGGATGTTTATCCCTTTTTGTGCAAAATAATATTGTAATGAATCTTGTTTAATCACTCCTTTCAATTAGTGTGGGAATTTGCAATGCTTAATGCTTCTTTCTTCTTCCTTCTCCATTTTGTTTTTCTGGGTCCATTTCATTTTTGTCTAAATCTTTTATATCCTTAACCTTCTCTTTTGGAATAAATGAAAACTTGATCTGTCTTTCTCTCTCATACATTCATGTATTTGTTTAAATTTTTTGTCAGGAGTTGTCTCCTTAGAAGTATCACACAAGATTCTGAAAGATCCATGTTGGAGAAGACATATTTTAAGAAGGGAAAAAAAAGAGAAAATGATGCTTTAAATATGTTTTTCTTTTTTAAAACCTTGGTTTCTTGTCCAGGGTTCTATTTGCTTATTGCAAATAATAATAATAATAATAATGATGATCATTATATTACAAACTGTGGCTTTTGAGTGTTCAAGTTTGAACTTTGAAGCATGGATTCATTTATTTTTGTCCCTTTTTTTAATGTTATTTTTCTCCATATTTTGACTTTCTTTTTTCTTCCTCTGAAATGTTGAAGGGTATGTGCTTGAGTTTCAAATCTGATCAAAGTGTCTTCAACATGGGGTGAAGTGGTGGTGCTCTTAAACGTAAGTTTCAGTACCTTTTTTAATTTATTTTTATTTCTTAATATTTTTGTGATTACTCTGTAATGGTGGGCACCTTATCTCAAATGACAGCTTTATGATTGCAGCAACTGCTAATGTCATTATCATACAATCCATTTCTGATGCCAACCTATAATATTGTTCATTTGATTAAATTTGGCATTTTCTCTTCTACTTATCTTTCTTTAAGATTATTCATTCTTTTGCTCTTATTTCAATTTCACATTTTAACTCCTTATGGTGTAAAAGTATTTTTCAGGATTTTACTTTTACCAATTGTCATTTTTTTTTTTGCCCTCTTTTCAAAAGTGTAATTCCTACTCTTTGGCATTGGAACTGGTTTTCCTTCCCTAAACTGAATTAAGCCCTTAAAGCAAATTGCAATATATAAATATATAAATGAATTTAATTTTGATGCACTTTGAGTATAAAGTAAATATGATACACATTAGAGCTCAATGACTTCGTTTGATTCATGTAATTAATTCCACCTAATGTGATAAGACTTTATTGTTGTTGTTTATCCGTGTAAAGTAGTTTTACATTGACTACATGAATGGTCATTCAAAAGAATGAATGTGATTGGACTACAGGTGCCGATCTAAATAACTTTTGTTTGATAAGACTTTGTTGTTACTGATACAGGTGACGATCTTTGGTGTTTCGTGAACTCAACGAAGCTAGTTCTATTGTTTTATCTAATGACTTTGTCTTATAGGAATGATTTTCTGAGATATGGTGTTGCAGAAGAGGTTGAACTATAGTTTTGATGGCTATCAAGTGCCTGTCATTCCTAGAGCTTCAAGATCTGCTAGGGTAATCAAATTACATTCTTTTCAGCCCCCAACTACTTCTTGAATTGTATTCAGCTGTTAAAGTTTCAACATCATTTTCATTGTTCCAATAATTTGTTTAGGGGAGGAGTTCCATCCGGAAGAAACGCGACAACAGCCATATACATGCTTTCGAAATTCTGGCTAGTGTAGCTGGCAATTTCTTGCATGCAAATGAGAGTTCCAACCCCGAGAACACTGCTTTGGCGAAGGAAGCTGATCTTTTTCATGGTAATGATGTAAAGGAGAAACAGGATGATGAAGCAGGGTTTTTTAAGGGGGATCTTTTCGCACACGGAACGTGCAGTGAAGTTATCACTGCTTGTGTCCCTGGCTTGCAAGGAGAACATGACAACCAAAGGTACATATTCTAATAGTTTTCTGTTTTGTTGCAAATGAACAATTTTAGTTTTAAGTGGTAATCATCACTCAGCAATATTGTGTTCTGTGAAACTGTGATCAGAACAATGGATGGTTTTTCTTTTCACGGCAGCCATCTTGAAGGCCAAGGACAAAATGTCCTTGAGAAGGAAGAGGGAGGCCTGAAAAGAAGAAACTCGAATGAGAAAATCATCCATATCAAAGGCAGCTCTGGAGGATTTACTGAACCAGGTCATAAAGTATCTAAAGATTGCATTTCGGATAATAATGTGGAAAAGCCTTTGCTGGAGTGCCGGAAGCATCTTGATTCTTCTCCACACGGCGGTTCCACTGCTAGGAAATTAGTTAATAGAGATGATGACGAAAACTTCGCTCGATGCACTCAATCGAGCTTGAGGAATAAGATATGTAGTCCACCACCAGACACACCGAAACCGAAGGATGCAAGTCCTATTACAAGTGGTATGATACCTGCCGTCAACTTATAAGAAATCATAATTATGAAACTAGTAATCTCTGGTCAGAGATTACTACTTTGCTTATTTTGTGTAACCATTGACAGTTCCTTGACTTTTGTGTTGTCTTAGATGAGAACAATAGCAGAGACAACTCAGAACTCGAAAATTTACAACGGATGTATCCATTTAAGAAGAGGAAGTTCTTCAATCAATCCTCATCATCCACATCTGATAGGGGCTCTCATTGTCAAGGCGTATTCGATTTTTCAGACACCAAAGTTAACAGCACAATCCATGGTACAGGTGCAGCATTGCATCACTGCCTGCTTTAGTTTCTTTTCTTTCTTTATTTCAACAATTTATGTTCCTTTTTAGCCTTTAGAGATGTATTCATTTGTGGCTGAATGATTCGAACTTTCACATGCAGCAATTGAAGACTCATCCTCTATAGCTGATCAACAGGTGCATCCTGGGTCCAAGGGTTGTAATGGTAAGAAACTTAATGAAATGATTGATTATTTGATCCTTATTTTGTCTCACATCTTGTTTAAGGTTCTGAAATGGATTTCATTGTAAATTTCAGTGAAGCTTAGCATAAAATCCTTCAAAGTCCCTGAGCTTTTCATTGATATACCAGAAACTGCAACAATTGGATCACTCAAGGTATGTAAAAATCTGAGAGACAGTAGTAATGTGATTTATTCACTATATTACAAATAATGTTCTCGATAGTTTCACCACATTTGTAATCAAAAGTCTTTACGCTTTAAAAGTTTTTAATTGGTCCTTACACCATTTTTAACTTAGAAGCATATTCACTAGTGGCATGAGACTGAGAAAACTTATACTGATGATAGGAATTTGATTACAAATTTAAAACTGGTGTAAAGATCCAATTGAAAACTTTTAAAATGTAGGGATCTAATTACAATTTGAAAAAACTACAGAGATCTTATAATATAGTCAATAGATCTCAAATATACATAGTATTTGTTATAAGCTATTCATTGTAGTTTTCCTTTTGTTAATGAGTGTCTTGTTTATTACTATTGTTTTTCCAGAGGACAGTGATGGAAGCGGTGACGGCTATTCTCGGAGATGAACTACATGTTGGCATCCTTCTGCAGGGAAAGAAGGTTCGAGATGACAACAAAACTCTGATTCAGACAGGGATATGCCAAGATGACAAACGTCATAGGTTAGGGTTCATGTTGGAGCCAAGACATAGTAGGATTTCTCCACCTTCATACAATGAAGACCCTTGTTATTTAACCTCTACTCCACAACAAAAGTTATCTAGGTAACTATTCAACCTAGCATTAACATGTTTATAAGCTATGTGCACTTTACCACCATCATTCTAAAAATTTGCAAAATCATCCCTTAATACCTCTAAATAGTGAAAATCAACCCCCTAAATGACTAAAAAAGCCTCATCTTCTTTATCAGTCCTCTAGAAAATTTTGGTTAGACACCTTAAATATCAAGAAATTTTAATCTTCAGATAAATCTGTAACCTTTTATTGTGTTAGATAAATCAATTCTCGCATGAAATTTTAATGAAAAATAGACAATCATTATTTACCAAAGACATAACAGTTCCTAATAATTTTTTAAATTCTCAAATTAGTCTCTCCATATAGATGAAAACAATATGATGTGGGGATTAATTTGTCTAACTAAACAAAAGTTTAGGGACTGATTTGTTGATTGAAATTTGTTGACGATTAAAGTGTCCAACTAAAAAAATTTCTTAGGGACTGATTTGGCGTATTATTAAAAAATCAAGGGTATATATATTTTGTCTTGTAACTTTCTTGGCCCTTTAATCCATGGAATTAAGTTTCATTTTATCACTATTTGGCTTTCCTATCAGGAGTTACTAATTGATCATCTTAAATAAACAGGCAATCAACATCATTGATGTTCCAACAAGGAACATATAATGTATCTCAAGAACGCTCTCTCATCAAAATTGAAAGTTGTGCTGAAGGTGATATCAACATGGTCTCCTCTGTACCAGACACTTCAGCTAACAATAACATGTCGAAGTGTCGCGCTCTAGTAGCAGTTCCGGCCATTAACATGGAGGCATTAGCTGTGGTCCCGTTGCGCCGCAAATCCGGGAATCCTGACTTCGGACAGCGCCGTATTAGGAGGCCTTTCTCTGTTCTTGAGGTAGAAGCATTGGTTCAGGCAGTCGAAAAACTTGGAACCGGAAGGTTTGTTCGATGAAATATGTTTTGTTTTTGCTATGGTTGATGTCTTGTGCTAAAAGTTTTAACTGTATAGTAATAACTATCAAGCATTGCTTGTGGATTGCAGGTGGCGTGATGTCAAACAACGTGCTTTCGATCATGCAAAGCATCGGACTTATGTGGATTTGAAGGTGAGTGATTTTTTCTTTGTTTAATGCACTATGGATTGTGGAAGTTGCAATCTGTTGCAAGAAGCTAAAATTGCCAAATTGGAGGATGTTTCTAACAATGCTTCTTCTTCAATAAATGTTTACCATTTATTCTTTTATTTTGATAGGGAAAAAATATTAATGCGAAATAAAGGAAAAATAAAGCTTGCAAAGCTTAAGCCGAAGAGATTATTACTCCTTCCGTTTCAAAATAGCTCTCACTATTGCTTTTTGGGTTAATTGAATAATTAATGAAAGTGACTATTATTTTGAAACGGAGGGAGTAGAACATTCACAAAGAAGCCCAGAAAGTTAACCTTGCCCCAGATAATGTCTAAATTTTTTTGTGAAAATATACAAAGGTATTATCTAGTTATGTACATATGAATGTTCTTTGAGCAGTATCGACTATTTCCAAAAACACGAGTACAGGGAACTACGTTTTAATTAGTTAATATTAGTCAACTTTAAGGTTTAGGCTTATAATTTAGAATTTAGGGTTAATAGTTTATGATTGACTATCTAGAATTTAAGATAAATAAAATAATTTTAAAAAAGTTGACTGATGTTGGCCGGAAAAAAGTTAGATACCTAGCTATACTCTTCCACAAATCGGTCTTTTTTTTAAGGATAATTTGCTACAGCACAAAGCAAAAATAAATGAGTTACACTAAGGTCCTGTTTGAATTGTCTTAGGACAGAAGCATAGAAACACCAGGAGAAATTTGGAGGAGTAACAAAAGTAACAAGACAAATGTTACTATTTTCAGATAAAATATTTGTGTAATTTTCTGTCGTAAAAAATTGGAGATAGGGACAGAGACATAGACAAACTCTTCAGCCATGTTCTTGTCTCTTGTTTTTTGTATTTTGTGTACTAAATAACTTAGCAAACATAGCCTAAAAGGAGAGATCAAAGTAATTGCATTATGTTAACTCTTTCGATGACCACGAAAACACCGCAGGATAAGTGGAAGACATTGGTGCACACAGCAAGAATCTCCCCTCAGCAAAGGAGAGGAGAGCCTGTACCTCAAGAGCTTTTGGACAGGGTCTTAGCTGCACATGCTTACTGGTCTCAACAACAGTGCAAGCACCAACTTAAACCACTGTAAGAGCCTCTTCAAAAATATTGTGGCATGCTGAAGAACAAGTAAATGTTGCTGCAAAAGGCTAGAACTTTTAAAGTAGTGTAGTTATTCCAACCCCCAAAACAAAAAAAGAAAAAGAAAAAAAAGTTGATAGTATGTTCATCTTACATAATATATGATATCATAATATGATCCATAATTTGGCTTCTCTTAAGCTTGGAATTAGTTTGGTGACTTATGTAAATGGTTATTATTTGACCAAAAGGGGGAATTATGACATAACTCTTTCCATCCCTTGTGGGTCAATTGTTGGTGTGCTATCAAAAGCAGACTGGAATAATGAAATATGTATAGAAGTTGCACATTTTTTTTCTTCTGAATTTGTTACAAGTAATTTGTTTATATTATATTACGAGTTACAAATATTTATAATGATACTAAACATAAATGATTAACTTGTTTAGCGATTCTGCATTTGTCTGGACAATAAGCACTTCGAAATCTTCATGTCTTCATATATTGCTATGCTTATTTTGCTTTTAAGAGACAAAATGGAATGCAAGTCTTCATTTGGGTTGATAATGTGTAAAAGGGTGAATCTCAATAATGCCATAACTTCGTAAAGGAGTTTTTAGCCCCCTATCTTTTGAAAACCATTCCATCCGGCACACATCGCTCACTTAACTGACACGTCATTCAATGACGGTTTCACAACCGGTATTAGGGGTTATTAGTTTAATAACTTTAGGGACTGTTTTGGCATTTGATGCGGTAAGTATATCGAATCGTATCAAGTAATACCACGATGAGTGAATATCGTTTCCACGAAGATTAACGGATTGAGCAATAATGATTAACTTATTCTTTAATTAGACAAATCAATATCCAGTGAATAAGTATGTTGAATTGAGAAAACAAAATAGAAAACTGTTACATGACAGTGAAGAAATCAAAACAGAATTCAGAAAACAGTGAAAGTGAAGAGTTAAGGACTTTGAGATGTTCAACTCTAAGATGTTAATTCTTGTATTTATATTCTTCTTCTACAAGCAATTATCAATTCACAACGAATCCTAATTAACTAAATCGGAATCTCTTAGTGATTTAGTTTCTCTAAGTTGATTAACTATCAATCTCTTAATTAATTAATTAAGAAAGAAGATAAAACTCAATTCTAATTCTGAACTTATACAACCTCAAGAGTGATCCTAGATTGAATTACATGTCACAATATTCAAATAGTTCTAAGCCAATTGAGAATTACAAGATTGAAATGTTATACACTTATCAAATCCCTATCTCTAGTTCAATTGACAAGTAATGAGAAATAGTTTTCAAGCTTTGTTTAATCATATATTCTCTCAAACCTTGTGATCAAACTATAACAGAACTAAATTACCTCTCAGCAATTCTAATCCATTGATGATGAAGAATGAAAACTGCTTCTTGAATTGTGATCAAAACATTGAAATTGAAAGAAGAAATATTTGAATTAACTCTTTGTGCTGGGATGAACAGAGCTCCTCATCCTTAACAAGAGTGTTTAGTTGCTCATGATAAAAGAAACAAAAACTAAGATTTGTGAAAACTGAAGTGTACGAGATTGAGTAACTAAGTGACTAACCCTAATGGTTTTGTCATTATTTATAATAATAACTAAACCTAATTCTAATCAAGTAACAAATCAAATTCAAATTTAAAATAAATCAAATTCCTACTAACAGTAAATTCCTGAAGATTTCCCTTGATCCTCTTCTGCAGATTCCTTAATTGCTTCTCAATTATCCTCATTGATTGAGCTTGGATTATGGCTCAAGTAATCCCTAAAATTAGCTCATTAATTTGCGAACACGGGCCTGGTGTTTAGGCATGAGATTTTGGACTTCTAACTTTGAGATTAGCTTAACAGAACAAGACCAAAACCATCACACCACACAGACCAACACCTACGTGCTGGTGCATGGGCGCCTAGGCGTTCATGGTTGGGTTCCCTATGGTTAGCTACTGGAACCTCAATGCTTTTAATCGCCTAGGCGCCCGTTCAAGTCTTGGCCTCCCACTTTTAGTTACTGATCTCAACTTTCTTGGGCGCCTATGCGTTGCTTTGGGTGCATATATGTTGGTGATGCTGTGTTTTGGGTGCCTAGGCGTCCATGTTTTTAGGGTTGCTGCAACTTCATTTTCTTTAGATTTCTAGCTTTCAAATCTTGTCCCCCGTTTCTCCTATTCTTCATGCTTTCTTTCTTTAGTTCCTTTTGCTCTTCTATCTTTCAAATTCTCTTATTTCTTCTCAAATTCCTACAATTAACAAAGATCTCAAGTACTCAAAGCTATGTTGATAAAAAGATAAGAATTTACTTGAGTAAGAAGTTATTTCTTTCTTAATTTGCAAGAAAAACTATCAATGATGCTCATGCATCAGCATTTTGGATAATTACGAAAACTAGATGAGGCCATTTTATTATTAACTTGTTTTATTGTGTTACTTCAACAGTTCAACAAGAAAAGAGGGAAGGGGGCATTAATTATATGAGTACTAGTCAAAATCAATGCATAAGAAAAATTAGTGTGGCAACATTGTTGTCTAGTCGAAAAGGTTGTGAAAGGCGCAAAATAAAAAGAAACTCGAAGACATGGGTTTTATTGAGTGACTTCACGAAGAAGAAAGCAATGTAATAGTAACAAAGATAACAAAACGAGAATTAGGGAATTGAAGAAGAGTCCTGTAAGTTGCACGCAAGACCTGATGTAGAGAAGAACGATGAATCAGAATTAGAGCAGAAGAGAATAGAGAAGAAGCAGAATTCAGAGGGGAATATAAAAAATTCAGAGAAGGGAAAAATAATACCAATCATGAGCTATCAGACATATCCTTGCATCTATGTTGCATGGATACGGGTACATGATACGAAAATTTAAGAAAAAAAGGATAAACCACTAAAATTGCCCTCGAATGTATAAAACGCCGACAATATTGTCCCTGAATTTTGAAAACGATAAATGTACCCCCAAATTTATAAAAATGTGACAAATGTGCCCTGACGTTAAGAAACCTAGAAAATGTTAGAGGATGAGTCTGACATGGCAAACGAAATGTCCTATGTGGGATAGAGTGTCACTTAACACTGTTACAATTCAATTCAACCCCAATTTAGCCACTATTTACAAACCCTAGAAAATGAAAAGACAAACTTATGCTTACACTTAACAAAACACAAATCTACACTCTAACATCCCCACTCTCACTACGTGCCAAGACACCCTTGTTTTCTCCCTTTCTCTTCTTTCATTGGCGTTGTGCTACTTGCATGTGCCCTAGTTCATTGATAAACCCATATTTGATGGTTGAATATGTGCTATAATTATGGGGTTTATCAACAAAAATCACATAATTTCTTGTGAATATCCATGTTTTTGAATCTTTGCTAATATGTGCTCTTATAGATAAATGCATGCTAACTTAGCCTTAAAATGATAGGAATTTATAAAATCTCATCCCATTTGTTAGAAGCAAAGGGTTCTTGAAGAGAAGCCAAAAAGAGAAAATAGGGCACCTGTGTGATCGCACACATGCTACGTGCGACTGCACATGTTCCTGGGAGCATCATGGAAGAGCCCATGTTTGACTCATGCGACTGCACATGTCCCTGTGAGCGTCATGGAAGTGCCTCTGTTTGGTGCACGCGACCGTATGGCGCACGTGTTCTTGGAAAACACGTAAAAGCTGTCTTTTTGTTGACCGTGCGACCGCAAGGCTACTCCATGCGACCGTATGAGTGCGTCTGGCAGAAACTTAAATGAAGGGTAAAAATGGAATTTCAAGTTTCCATCCTGATAAACCCATTTTTGATGGATTATTCTGTGCCTTAATTTAGCAATTTATCAACCTCAAATCACTTAAATATCTTCGAAACGAGTGCATTCATGAATTATCGTTCCTTAGCACTTAAACTGTGAACATATGCTATTTTAGCCATATTGTGCAATGAATTCACCCATTTTCCATTCCATTCGATACATTGATTTGTTTGTTCAAGGATTTCGAGTTTAAATAGGTCCGAATCGGAATAGAAGTGGCTAAAGAGGGTGCAAAGAATGAGAAAATCATGAAGAAAAGCTTGGAGGCTAGTTTCAGCCCCTATGTGTACGCATTCACACATTGGTGTGTACACACCCACCAAATTAGGTGCGTACGCACCCACACCTTGGTGCGTACGCACCCACCAAACGTGGAGCCCAAGTTTGTGATGTAGGCGTACCCACACTTTGGTGCATATGCACCCAGGTGCTGATATCTTGTAAATAGAGGAGAGCTCCACCATTTCAAGGGATCCCATCTTCCCATCCAATTCCTTCTTCTTCACAGTCATTCTCTCTTAGTTACTATAGGATTTCCATTTTCTTGTAGCCACACTGGCCAAACAATTTACTGCTTTTATCTGTTTTAATAAAGTACTATTACTTTGTCCATTTCATTTTCAATATAATTTTATTATTTCTGTTATTATGTCTCTTTATTATTCTGCTTGCTTTATTTATGTCATTATGATTATTGCTATTATGGAGTAGTGTTCTTATGTCTTGGTCATGAGTTGAAGTGGGTGGATACTCTTAGCCGCTGATCCCGAAGGGCACAGATGGAGAAAAGTCGGGACTAGTTCTGATGCCATTAATGCTAGATTCCTCTAATAACGAGAAGACCTTAACGACGTAAGTTTGATGGGTTATTCGAGTTTACCGAATAACTTGATCTTTCGATATTAGCAAGGGAATCTAGGACATTCGAATAGGAACTTATCTCACCACTCGACCATTAGACAGAGTGGTTAACTCTTCTAGTGAGAAACCATCTAAATTGGGATTGTCGGCGATCATAGGGACGTACAATACTTCAACCCAAGACCAAGCACTCCTTTAATCTTGCTTCTATCATATTCTGCTATGCTCTCTGCTCTCTGTTTTCAAAACAACTATTGCAACCCCGAACTTTTCTCAACCAAACGCAAACCATTGTTTTCAATTTCTAGGAAGAACGACACGAGTTTAGTAATAGATATTTTTACTTGGTTGCATCCTGTGACACCATTTTAACTAAATTTTCCGAGGTTCTCATAATCGTTTCAGAGCTGTCTGCAACGAACTCCTATTTTTTAAAATATAAGGAATTTTGAATCAGTCTTGGGGGCCCTGTCAAATTTTTCATGCCGGTGCCCGTGAATTGAAAATGTGCATCTGTTTTTGGTTGTTTGTGAATATGTGAATACTTTAAATATGATAGTCTTCTAGATTTTTAATTAAATAAATTTTAATGAACATAGTTTTCATAATGTTTGAGAATACCTTCAATAAAAAAAAATTGTCCTATTTAGAACACCATTAATTGACTTCTATTGATCATGTACCTTCGCTACCTAAATGGACACTGATACTTGCTTATCTTTCATGATTTTAGGCTCTAGTTTCTGGTATTTTTAGTAGAGGTTTAGCTTAATACTCAAGTAATTTAGCTCAATTCTTCATCAATTGGTATCTTGAGAATTCTGCAATGTCTTTACAGGATTTACAGAGAAAAGGAATTGGGAGTAGAGAACAGATAACTTCAAGAAGAAGTAAGCAATAAACAGAGGTTGCCAAAGGTCACAAGTGTGTCATGCTTGAGCCAAGTCCTAGACTTGACCCAAACGTGACCTAGCCTAGCACCCCATCAAGTTCACCAAGCTCCCAAGACCACACATGAATCATGTTTGAGCCAAGTCTCACACTTGGCTCAAACGTGACCTACCAAGGTTCACCCAAGTTTGGCCAAGCTTCCCAACAAGCAACCAAGACCACGTTTGGACCATGCTTGAGCAATGCCCAAACGTGGTTCATCCAAGGACCACCCAAGTTAGCCAACTTCATCACTTAACCACGTTTGGACCACGCCTAGGCGTGGGCCAAATGTGACCCCTCTATGGTCCAACAAAGCCCACTCTTTGCAAGTCACACAAGGCCACGTTTGAGTCACGTTTTGGGCTAGCCAAAACGTGACCCAAACGTGATGAGAAGCAGCCAAACAAGCTCACCATCAGCCACGTTTGTTTCACATTTTGACCAAGCCAAAACGTGACCCAAACGTGAGTCTCCCTTAGCATCAAACAAGGTCATGTTTTGGCCAAGTCTCAGACTTGGCCCAAACATGGTCCACAACTCCCAGGCCCAAGACTTGCAGATTTGTATGTCGTTCAGTGAATGTAATCCTAGGTTTAGTAATTATTATAAATAGCTTAGTTTTAGGTTAATTGAGGTATCACATTACGGACTTGTTTTCTCATTCTATTTTCTCTCTGCGTTTTAGAATTAGGATTCTATGTCTTTTCTTTTCTTCTCTATTTTGTTGCTCTACAACATGAGTAACTAAACATTTATCAAGCCTAGGGATGAGGGCTCTGTTCATCCCAAGCATGGATTCCTAATTTGATTTCAAGTTTTCTTCAATTGCAAGCGTCACAATTCAAGGGGCAATGTCTCTGTTCTATGATTTACAGAATACAACAAGACCGAGAGGTATTTGAATGTGTTTCCTTCAATTTAGTGCTTTCAAGAGAAACCTAATTTGATTGAGTTTGAGAATTGTTCTTCATAATTAATTAGTAAATTAGAGATAAGGAATTGATTAATTGTGCAATTGTTGTGTGATATTCAATTG
>JASCZI010000207.1:0-26408 GCA_036250425.1 Stylosanthes scabra
GGCAGCTCACGAGGAATTTGAACCGCCCCCGCCGCTGGAACCACCACCTCCTGGTTCTCCGGCTGATTCTCGGCCATTTCTAGAAATACCTAACCAAGGCAAAACAGCACCATGTGAGGCCAGGATCAAACCAAAAAATCGTAAGAAAAGAAAAGGAACAAACAAGAAAGGCCTACTACGGCGGCGCAACTCGGCCGAGAAATTGCCAAGGAGAAAGCAGGGGAGGAAAACACGAAGAAAACCACCAACAAGAAAAGAATTAAAGGCAGGAAGGAGAACGAAAATAAAAAGCCAAAATGCTAATGTGGAAAACGACGGACAGATGAAGAACCGAAACCTTCGAAGGAGAATTCCCTCTGAGGAATGAACGAAAGAAGAAAGAGAATAGTGGAAACTATTTTCCTTTTTCCCCCTGTAATTCAAAACTATTGAGGGGCAAAAAAGGAAAAACCGTCCTCCTCCCATAAACCCCCTTAATAACAGAGGGTAATACGGTAAAATCCAAAAGGATTTTCACCCATCATTAAAGCACAAGAACCGAGGAGTTCACTCCCACTCTCTCTCCCACGATCTCCAATGCATTGATGTCAGCCATCAAATCCAACTGACGCCCCCTCTTCAGAAGCTTCCGGAAGAAGCTTTCATAACCCGACGTCGCGATGAATCGACCTTCGGGGCATGTTGACAACTCCCAAGGCCCAGAACGACGGAAACGCCGGCCCTGGCGAGTTCGGGGCAACTGTTCCGGATATTGGGCCTAAACGGCCCAAATTCCTAAGGTGCACGCATTGAGCCCCTAGTTCGGTAAATTCAGCCCAAAGCCATACTACCCAATGCCTTGCTCAATAAATCCGTAAAGGATCAAGATATCATTAATCATGATCTCGCACGGATTTATCACACGCAATCTCGACAAATATATGGAGAATCGAGCCATATCTGGTATTGATTCCTCACAGATTTACTCCCAAAATAACGCGAAGCACTACGGGTATATAAAGAGAGGATCCACTCCTCTCTCAGGTACGTCTTCTAAACCCTACCCATTTGCATGTGTTAGGAGAACTCCCAAATCCTTATTTGGCGAAGCTCTACTAACGCACACCTACCTCTCACATAAACCTCCAACCTTCCGTCTTGGCACCACCGGTTACGCCGGTAGTCCCAAACCCCTCGAAGGTACATTCCGTACAAAAACTTTATAAGCCTGCCTCTCTATCGTATCTATGTGATCTATTAGTAATTTGCACTTACAAATATTATTATATATATAATCACAAAAATTTTGTGAGCATCAAAACATGCCATTTGGCTCATGTTGTGGGGCTAGGTGGTGGCTAAGTGAAAACTGAAAAAGACAAAACATATTTGATGAGTGGCACGCCCACTTTACTTTGTTATTTGTTATATATGTATGAAGCTCATTCTTGATTGTGATTTGTGATTTATGGTTTGTGCTATCTATTTATATATGAAACTATGAACATCTAATAATGAGATGAGATTGTTATGATGAGTTGTTTTCGTTGATTCATGTCATCTGGCAATAACACTGCCTTATTAAAGAGTTTGTTGGATACGTGTGTTGTAGTCGTCCTCATTCTTCCTAGATATTTAATTTTGAGCATTTGCATACTCCCATGTAATTCAATTATACTAGCCGGTGTAAAGATATACAAAAATGTTGAACCGGCAAAGTTGCAGGCCTATCATGTAAGGGGTGTGTTGAATACACGTTTATGCTTGCCTATTTTTAACCAGTCTTTTATATACTTTATACAGTATTTAATTTAAAGATAATGATATTTGAACTAATGATTTTAACTAATCAAATTCAACCAAATGATTTATTTTTATATTAAATAGAATATTATTTTGATATCAAAAAGTAAAAAAAATTACACATAAATAAAGTTTTATTTGACATCGAAATAGTCTTCTATTTAGCATAAAAATAAATAACTTAGTTTGACAAAACTACTTGTTCGCATAAAATTATTGTTAATTTTATGATTAATTATTAATTATTAATGTGCAGGTAATATTAATTTTACGTGATTTTTGGATTTTTATTTGAATGTTGATGTGAATTAAAAACAAAATTTTAAAAAGTTTGTTGATAAATAGTCGGTTTCTTAGTTGGACTCAATTTTTAATTAAAGGGTGTTTTTGGGGTGTGTATGATTGTTGTGCCATAACTTTGCTGAATATAATATATAATATAACAACACTATTGAATTTTTCATCGAACGACATTATATTTTCACTAACTATAATATGTTTGATGCAATAATATAATTAATATGTAGGTGAAAGGAGTACTTGAATAATAATAATAATAATAATAATAATAATAATAATAATAATAATAATAATAATAATAATAATAATAATAATTCAAGCCAGCAGTGCGAGTGAACTGTCTTAACTTGTAAAGTTCAAACACGGTACGAAGGGTTAAGAATATTTAAAAGCATGATTATTCACTCATGTATGTTCACCCAATACGGTGCAAATTAAAGCAAATTATCCTCTAATAATTCAAATTGAATGAATATATATAATATATATTCATTCATCGTAGTTTTATCATAATCACATTATATTATCTTTATGATAGTCTTATCCTATATATATAACACTAAATATATTTAAGTGATAGAGTTGCATGAACCAAAATATATTTTTATTGCATTGAAATAAAAGAGTTGTATCCTTGATTATTAGTTTAATTTGTAGAACGTGATTTTGGTATGCACGTTCCTGTATGCGAACTTAAACATTAATGCTATTGTTTTCTGTTGAATTTATCATATAAATAAAATGAGATTAATTAGTTGACAGGACAAACCTATCTAACTTATTTTTTTTTTTTAATGTTTTTTTCTTCTAACAAAGTTAAAAGAGAATATCCTGATATCCATAATAACAAGGAGAGTGGGATTATTCTAATAAAGTCGAAATGCGATGGTATATTTAGCGACTTATCACTATTATAATACATAATAAAGTCAACAAGTAAATGAATATTTTGATGATCTTTAGAGATTATGATATCTCCTGCTAGCTAGTTGAGGTTTTTAATCCGAAGAAATGATATTATGATATTGTATCACAATTTTTATTTATAACATTAAAAAAATTAATGTCCAATCATTGTCAATTTTAAAAGAAAGAATTTTAGTATAAAATAAATACTAAAAAGATTAAATATACGAAAAAGAAATGCAAATCCAAAAGATGGTCTTGAATAAGGGAATGCACTAAAGGTATAATTATTCATGAAAAATAACGTAGCATAAAACAAATTAAAAGAAAAATAAGAATAAAAATTAAATTAGTTACATATTTAAAAATAAATAATGAGTTGGGGGCCGGGGGTTGATGAGCATAAAAAAAAATTTTAATTGGAGGAAAAACTTAAAATAGAGAGAGGTTGATGAACATAATAATATATCTAATGAGAAAGAGTCAAAATCAGACGAATGTCACGGCACAAATTTGTGAGAAATGTAGGAAGCAAAATGGTAAAATAATTGGTAGTTTGATACCCCATGTGATTATATGAATATGCTTCGCTAAGCATAAACTTATGTAAAAAAAATAAATAAATAATTTCATCTCTGAATCTGGCTCCCACACCCACCTTAGATTTGCTTTAGGGGATTCAAGTAAACAGCAAAGCAGAATGAGACACACAAATAAGAACATTTGCTTAGCTGCTACCTCTATATATATATCTTTTCTATTTTATTTTATGTATTTAATATTTATATATACTTTAATTTTAGGGTTGGCTCTTTATGTTTGGCTGCACTTTGTTTCATTAAATAAACTAAAACATGCCAATGACTAATGAGGGTTCATTCCCACCCTATCGGAGAGACAAAGGCAATGCAATTAAATAAGGACAATAGGATTATATGTGTATTTATGCATACACCGGACCCTACCAAAAATTATATAAAAGAAAAATATATCATATTTATTGGTTTTAGAATAATTAGAATATCATTTTTAGTGAGAAAATATGAGTAAAAAAAAAGTCAATAATAAACTAATTTTATATTTTTTAAAATAAAATATTAAAAATTTTAAAAAATAAAATATTTAATTTAAATTGTTAATTAATATTGATTGAATTTTTATTAATTATTTTGTGAAATTCTCTGCGATGACATTCTTTTGGAGCAATTGACGAATCGTTTCTAGGAATTTAATAATTATAGTAGTTTTGTAAATAAAAAGTCTACACCTTTTTATTATCTCAGAAAAAACTAATTATTGGAAGTTTGAAACCTCTCCTGCTAGTATACGCGGTCCCCACTACTAGAAATGAAAGTGGATAGTTGATACGTTTAAGTACATAGGACATGAACATAGTTGTTTAATTTCTCAATGGAAGTAGCAGCACAAATAAGAAAAATTCAAAGTCAATAAAGTCCTTAGAAGCCAGCAGCATGCTGCCACTCAAATTTGATTTGGTTTTAGACGATGGGTGGAGCATTCAGCATATATAGTTGATTTCTTCCACAATTAAAGCCACCTACAACTGCTTTAAGCAGTCCTTCTTATCATTTCATCATTAGAGTCAATCTTAGTTAATTGTATATATAATACGTTTCAGTTTTTAACCATCATTTGCTCCACTTATTTATTTATTTGTTTGTTTTTTTTTATTTCTAAAAAAAATTAACTATTTAGCACCAATATATGCTTTACTTTATTCGGATATTTCATGTGTGAATGAAAAGATTATGTTGAAAGTGTTTAATTCATATTAACAAAAAATAGATTTCGATTTGGATTGAATTTTTTTTAAAAAAATTATATTTATAATTTTTAGAAAAGAAAATAGTTATTTCACATTTGAGTATAATTAAAGACTTCTTTTACTTCTCTTGTTTAGAAGTAATTATTATTGGATTTTAGAAAAAGTAAATAATATTTTTTTAATATTGTACGAAATGTATCTTTGAGAGATTTTGGAATTACCGGCATAACCGGAGGTGCCAAGACGGAAGGTTGGAGGTTTATGTAAAAGATAGTTGTCTACTAACAGAGTTTCGCCAAATAAGGATTTGTGAGTAATGTGGTAGAGTTTAAAAGACGTACCTAGGGGAGAGTTGATCTCCCCTTTATATATCCGTTGTGATCCCTATTATTTAGGGAGTAAATCCGTATGAGATCGTCATTGATATGATTCGATCTCATGTGGATTTACCGAACGAGACTGTGAGAGGGCGAATTCATACGAGATCATCATTGATATGATTTGATCTCGTGTAGATTCTTATAACGCGGTCATGGGCCGTTTTGAGTATGAGTTATGGCCATTGAGTAGTGATCGGGGTTTCAGGAGTCTTATCAGGCGGCTCAATATCCGGAACAAATATGCATTAATAAAGCATATTCAAAACTTCATAAATAAAAAAAGTATTTTATTTTTAAGGGAAAAAAAATAAAGAATGCATATCAAAAGAGAAAAAAAATCTAATTTTATTTTCAGGTGTATAATTAATTATTTAAATCTTACATAATCACTGCATAAAATGAAATTATTTGGGAGAGAACGAAAATTAGTTAAAATAGCCCATTTTTTATTTGATATTCATTAATTATTTTTTTTTAGCATTACTCGTGATGTATACATACACTGAGATACAGTCACTATATATGATTTTCTTTCTAATACATACGCTATGGAATATATTAAAAATTTGGTAGCTCTTAAAGGAAAAAAATAAAAATTCAAATGCATTACCTTAATTAAAGACTTAAACCAAAAGCCTTTTTTCCCCCCAAGTCATGAGTCATTATTGTAAGTTTCATTCATTCACAGGCTGGATTAGCTGCTTAGCTTAATTAGACAGAATTGCAGCCTGTACTGTATTGTGTATACCCTTTCCTTTAAAAGTAGTTAATTTAAACCATCAACGACCAGTTAATGCCTCTTTTTTTTTCAAAGAAAAAAAAAACCTTAACGACCAGTTAATACTTAAGAATATCTTTGAAATTTGTTTTTGTTTTTTTTTTTTTAATTGTTTAATTTGTGTCTTTGGCGTTTTGTTATAAAATATTATATATTATATATATATGTAAATACACTTATACCCAGTGTCCATTTGTCTTTACTCTACTCCGATCCAGAATTATTTGTATTTGTGAGATGTTTGTTGGATATATAAATCTAAAAATGAAATAAATAAGATGACTTATACGGTATAAATATAAATAATAAATATATATGTTTTATTAGAAGAATATATAGGTCCATATCTATATATTATTTTAATTTATTTTTGAATGTAAAATGTAAAATTTGTATTGTAAAAAAATTTTTTATATCTGTATAAATTTAAATTTGTATCGAATAACTTTTCAATAAATAATTGTCTTGAGTTTGTAGGAATTAAAAAAGTGCCAAAAGTTTACTTGCGATCATGATATCCTTTTTAAGAACAGCTATATATGTAATTATGTATGTTCAAGAATATCAATTTAATATCATGCTGCGTGTAAATCTTGCATATATATAACAACATTTAGCTAATATGCATTACAAAAATGTTAACCTTTTTCATTTTAATAAATATATTAAAATTTTATATATTTTTATAAAAAATAATTAAAATTTTAACATTTTTATTAGAATAAATATTATCCATTTTTTTAATACATTCAATAGTCAGAATTTCATTTCGATTAATTTAAATCGAACTAGAATTCACACAATTTAATGTGCAATTGAGTGAGTCTTTTAGCGAAGATAACTCCTCTAAATGCTAAATTTCAACCTTGAGACTTGGTTATATAAACACGTCGGAAAAATATTAGCTAAACCCTAAATTAAAACAAATTTTGCAATTTGGCATTAGATTACAATTTATATTTATATAATATTAATGGATGACGTCCACGTTTTGTTTCGTAGTTAGCTATATTGGTGGTATCCAGCTGGGTATTTAACTCAACTTAGAGTAACAGCTACTGTTTTTTAATTTTTTAACATTTAAATGGCTTCAATTTTCGTTGCCAAAAATACATGAAAACGGGTTACCTATGTATGTTTGATGTTTGACTCACTCACAATAATCCAATTGTAATTTGTACGTACTTAGGGAATTAATCATGTTATTTATATTAGAAAAAAAATGTGTTTATACTTTATACAACTAGCTTTCACACTCCAAACTATCTTCATTCGCCACATGCTTGTGGATAATACAGCAAACGTAACCAATGACAGTTTTTTTTCCCCTTAGTTTTGGTTTTAATGAAGGGAGACTATTTTTCTTTTTGACTTAGGATAACTTAATCATAGATAATAACCAATAATTCCTTCTTAGTATTATACTAAAATATATATATAGAAAAAGATTAGAGAGCCAATATATTATGATCAATAGAAAGCCAACACATGAATATGAATAATAACTCATATAAATTTTGAATGATAACTTAATCTTGGATATATGAGTTACGAATGATAACTCATATAAAATTTAGATGTTAATTTAGTTATTAGCTCCCTAATAGCTCCCTAATATTGATTCCCTAGAATTATTTATATATATATATATATATATATATATATATATATTTGAATGAACTAGTATACGTTAATTTAATAATAAATTGTATCTAACTAATATCCAGTATAAAAAAAATTTTATATTTTTTATAAGTAAGAATTTTTTTATTCATATCAAGATTTTGTCTATTATCGTAAAAGTATTTAGTGGTACTTTAAGAATTATAAAAAAATTTTAAATATGTAACTGTGGTTAATTCTAATATATATCTATATTTCTTTTATTTTAAAGATAATATTTGAAATTTTAGAGAAGATACTTTCATCACATAAGAAATCTTTTATATATTAAAAAAGAAAATATATTTGGTTGCAAGAAGTATCGGATTTAGGACCTCCCTTAAACACCAAAAAAAAAAAAAGAAACGTATTATCCACGTACGTTAAAAGTAATTATTCATGGTTGGACGAAAAGAAATTATCATTGAACATTTTTTTTAGAAAACAAAAATTAAATTCTATATTATTTTTTATAAAATCTAAAATTGTCATAAAATTATTTATATAAAAAATTAAATTGATAAATAAAAGTATATAAACGGTGATATTAAAAAAAAATATCTATCAAATATTTAAATGTGACGATATTTCTCTATGAAGCACGGACACTTTGGCGAATTGGCGTGTCCGACCGTTTTGGATACGACACTCACGGGCACTCGTCCGACACGCGTGTCTTAAGTGTCCATCCGTATCCTTAAAAAAAGCCAAAAAAAAGTCTCTTCGGACACACTTGATACTCTAAAATATCATCACGTGTCCGCGTGTCCAACTTTATTCTTAATTTATATTCTTAAAATAAGTTTAAGAATAGCATATATGACCATTTCTTAAAACTAAAAGTTATCGTAAATACTTTGTATAATTAAAATAGATATTAAAAATATTTAAAAATAATAATATAAATTTTAATATGAATAAAATATCACAATATTTTTATAATTTTGTTAAAAATATATTATATTTTATATATACGCTGTGTCCCCGTGTCATATAGAAAATTGAAATTGGTGTGTCAACGTGTCGCATGTCGTGTCGTGTTCCGTGTCCGTGTCCATGTCCATGTGCATTTCCATGCATCATAGATCTTTCTTAATTTTCTCAAACAAATTCATGTTCCACCTCGTACAGCACATTCATGGTGCAGTGCTCACAAGTCACAACCATCCATGAAATAATGAAACCACCACTTATAATTTTTCTTGATGTTAGTTATTCCTAAACTACATACATTATTCTATGTATTGTGTATTATTATTAGTTTAGCTTTTGCATAGCAAAGTGTGTGTGCCTAACGGTTGAATTTCGAATTCGTCTTATACCTTAATTAATCTTTTTTAATTAATAAACGCGATTATATTATTTAAGCCCAAAATTCTCATCTACAGTCTTCACTCTTCAGGCCGGTTTGTCTGATTTACTTACGCGTAGAAGAAGAAACACCAATTTGGTAAGATCCAAAAGAATTATTTTTCTTCACAAAACTTGACCCTATATATTAATATTAACATTAGTTATAAAGTCAAGAAACCCATCATTCAAACCTCCTCAATTATGTCCAAGGAAAAAAAAAAAAAAAAACTCCTCAATTAACGCATCAAATCAAATAATTTCCCATACATATATTATTATGACATTAATCATTTATTCATTTCTTCCTTTGCAAGGCCAAATCTGAGTTTTTTAATTTTTATTTATTTTAATTTGTATACGATTTAATTAGATTACTTCATATAATAATCATCCATTTTCTTTCTCTCCAAGAATAATAATTATTTTATTATAACCAAAATAGAAAAATTCAGTGGTAGTTGATTTTCATTTTAGTATATGAAAAGTTTAATTATTTTGTAGTGAAAAGTTTAATTAGTTTGATTAAGAAAGAAAACTATAAAATATATATGAATGTATATAACTAGGGTTACAAGGCCCTATGTATGTTATATTTATGTATCATGACAAAATGTATCTGAGCACTCACCATTTACATTTGCAATCTTGAAGGAGACTTTTTCCTTAAAATCAAAATTTTGATACGGAAAGATATCTAATTATCTATATGCAGTTTATTTAGAATAATACAGTAAGACTGAAATCTTTGGCCAGCCTGCCAGTGCCTACGCAGAAAGAATTAAATTAAAGAAGAGATAAACAAGAGTATAATATTAAAGAGAATTTTTGTTAACAAATATCTAAAAGGAGTACATTATTTAGGATGCAAAATAAAGTAAAATATTTTTAAGATACCGATTAAAAAATTCCAATAAAATATTAAAAGAGATCAATAACAATAAGTAGATAGAGCAATAATTGGGGTGAATAAAGAAAGAAAAGAAAAGCAAATCAAAAAACACAAAATGAGGTCCAGCCTCCAGTATTATTATCAAAATTCCATAGCATAGCAGTACAAAATTGAAGGGAAAAAAAAACAAGAAAGTGAGAGAAAAGAGCAACCGTGGCAATGGACCAATGAGCAAAGTGAGAGAGAAGAGAGGAGAGAAAATGTCCAAAAAGTCCAAAATTAAAAATATCTATATCCAAAACGAGTAATAAAGCTTATTAATGATGTAATTCTAATATAATTATTAAAGTTAATTAAGGATTAAATATGTAAGAAGTAAGAAGAAGTGAAGAAGGGAAGAAAAGCCGCGGAATAGTCGTGTGGGTCCCATATCACCTCTTTTGTCCTCGCTAGTTGGCTGCCTCACTGAATCCTACTATTTAACTCAAAAAATAGTAAAATAATTATATTTAAATTTTTAAAAAACAACATAGATATGGTTTCACATTCATAATAATCACTGAGGGGAGAGGAAGAGAGAGAAAGAGTGGAAAGAAAGAAGTACAGAGAGACATGTTCTGTTTTCTTCCCCTTCAAAGCTTACCCACCCAAACCAGCAACAAACACATTCACATTTCAAAACCCTGCTTTCTCTGAGAATCCCAGACTCCCCCTCTCTCTCTCTCAAAGTCCCAAACTTCTTAGAGAGAGAAAGAACACACCCACACAGAAACACCTTCTTCTTTAATATTTCATTTGAGTTTCAGTTTTTAGATTCTTTGGGATCTGTTATTATACTTTGTGGAGAGATTTTTTTTTTGTTTTAATTGATGTCAACTGCGCCCGCCCCTTCTTCGCCGCCGGCGGGTAACTCTACCGCCCCGCCGCCATCCACTCCTGCCACGCCTTCTGCTCCGGCACCAACCACTCCTTCAAATCCGCCACCGGCTACTCCCTCCTCGCCGCCACCTGCCACTCCCTCCTCCCCGCCGCCGGCAACTCCATCTTCGCCACCTCCGGCAACACCCTCAGCTCCACCTCCGGCCACTCCATCTACCTCCCCGCCTCCAGCAACTCCTTCAACGCCGTCTACCTCGCCTCCGAAAGCATCTCCCGCCACTCCATCGACCTCTCCGCCGTCGCCGCCGTCTCCGTCTTCCGGCGGAAGCACCACTCCCAGTCCACCTTCTCGTGGCTCTCCTTCTCCCCCATCTTCCGGCGGCAAAACGCCATCTTCGTCCAAGTCTCCGCCGTCGTCGTCGTCCCCATCGCCACCTCCATCATCTTCATCGGGCATTTCCACAGGAGTTGTGGTCGGAATCGCCGTTGGTGCTGTAGCAGTTCTTGTGGTCCTTAGCGTTCTCTGCATATGCTGCAGGAAGAAAAAGAGAAGACGCGACGAGGAGCGCTACTACGGTTACCCACCGCCTCAGCAGCCGCCACGTGGACCCAAAGGTGAGAAGTCAGAACTTTAGCTCACAAACAACACGTTTTTTGTTCTCTCTTTCATAGATCTGAATTTTAAGAACTGGTGTCAATTACTTTGTTTTTAGGGTTTTGACATTTTGATTTTTGACTCTAATGATTATGAATTTATCATGATTCTTTTGATGCTGATTTCCAGATGACTATGGTGGTCCCCAACACCAGTGGCAGCACAATGCTCCGCCTCCTTCAGATCACGTGGTCTCCGTCCAGCCACCGAAGCCATCGCCTCCGCCTCCTGCTGTCACGCGGCCTCCGCCGGTGTACCAACCTCCACCACCACCTCCACCTTTCATGAGCAGCAGTGGCGGCTCTGGATCAAACTATTCAGGTGGTGAGCCACTTCCACCTCCTTCTCCAGGCATTGCATTAGGCTTCTCAAAGAGCACTTTCACATACGAGGAGCTGGCGCGAGCAACCGATGGATTCTCCGACGCCAACCTCCTCGGATCGGGTGGGTTCGGGTATGTGCATAGAGGAATCCTCCCCAACGGTAAGGAAGTGGCGGTGAAGCAGCTGAAGGCCGGTAGCGGACAAGGAGAGCGTGAATTCCAAGCTGAAGTAGAGATAATTAGTCGTGTTCATCACAAGCACCTTGTTTCTTTGGTTGGGTACTGCATCACCGGGACCCAGAGGCTGCTTGTTTATGAATTTGTCCCCAACAACACGTTGGAATTCCATTTACATGGTAAATACACACATACATGACATCTAGTTTTTAGCTTTTCTGGTTTAAAAGTCCTTTTCAAACATGCCATCTAGGTGGCCCGTTCTTTATTGCTAAAAGTGGTCACCAACTAGTGCTGTGTGTTGTGGCATAAATGCTTTTGGTACAAGGGAGGATCTTATGGTTGTTTCAAACTGTGCAGGGAGAGGCCGACCTACAATGGATTGGCCCACAAGACTTCGAATTGCTTTAGGATCTGCTAAAGGGCTGTCGTATCTCCATGAAGATTGTATGTTTTGAACACCTGAATTTGATTTCTTAAATCATAACTAACTAGTTTATTTCAATTAAATACTCATGATTGTCTTTTTTCGGTATGTCCATCCAGGTCATCCTAAGATCATTCATCGTGATATCAAATCTGCTAACATTCTTCTCGATTTTAAGTTTGAAGCTAAGGTATGTTATGTGTGCTATCGGCTGTTGGGGTTTTAACTTATTAAGATATTACTAGCATTTGGTTAAGTTTGGATTAATTTCCCATTGTTTAGTATCACATGCAAAATTTGGCTAATTTAGTCCCAATTGTTTTCTGTTGGCAGGTTGCTGATTTCGGGCTTGCAAAGTTCTCTTCTGATGTCAACACTCATGTTTCCACCCGAGTGATGGGGACTTTCGGGTAGGAACAAACTTGTTCCATCTTAAATTTTATGGAATGGGCATTAACTGTGCTATAGGCTAGTTATGTGCTCCTCCTATTCATTATGTTATTGTTTTTACTTTCCAGTGATTTTTACCATGTTACAATAGTTTATGAGCAATGCCGGAACATATCAATAGTTTGGTATTGTACATATAATTTCATTTCCATATCAAAGCTCATGTGTATCAATTACTGGTTATAGGTATCTGGCTCCGGAATATGCTTCCAGTGGAAAACTCACAGACAAATCAGATGTTTTCTCCTATGGAGTCATGCTTCTCGAGTTAATTACTGGAAGAAGGCCTGTTGATAAAAACCAAACTTTCATGGAGGATAGTTTGGTAGACTGGGTAAGTATTCTGGTGCTTTCTTTCAGTGTTTCCTTCTTTTTATTGTGGCAGCTCCATAACTATATCCATATTAATCTTCACAGGCTAGGCCTTTGCTCAACCGTGCCTTGGATGAAGATGATTATGACTCTCTAGTTGACCCAAGGCTCCAGAATGAATATGATCCCAATGAGATGGCTCGCATGGTGGCATCTGCCGCTGCTTGCACGCGTCATTCAGCGAAGCGTCGACCAAGGATGAGCCAGGTAAAGTGAAGATGATTGTTGTTTTGGTCAAGTATTACTTGACAAGCTCATATCCTATTAACCTTATACAACTACTGTGACAATCTTACTTATTTAGAATGCGCAATTTTAAAAACATGATTTGGATTTTGTAGGTTGTTCGAGCTCTCGAAGGAGATGTGTCTCTGGCAGATCTCAATGAAGGAGTTAAGCCTGGACACAGTACCATGTATAGTTCTCATGAAAGCTCGGATTATGACACTACACAGTACAAGGAAGACATGAAAAGGTTCAGGAAGATGGCACTGGGAACTCAGGAATATGCCAGCAGCGAGTATAGCGCGCCTACAAGCGAGTACGGCCTGTATCCATCCGGCTCAAGCAGCGAAGGGCAGAGCCGCCAGACCACCCGCGAAATGGAAATGCGGAAGATGAAGAACAGTCAAGGTTTCAGTGGAACTTCGTGATCCTTGACAAGCTGTTTTCATTATCTGTGTAAATTTATATATCCTTGATTTTGCACCTATGTCACCTTTGATTCCTCAACTGACATGTTTGGAGTGACTTACAGATTGATTATTTTTTCCCCCATCATAATTGATCATATTTTAATCTGTATTTATAATACAAGAAAGTAACACAATTCAATTCTTTCATTATTTTTTTTTTTTATAATCTTTGGAAGTCAAACATTGTTTTCAATTGTTGCTCATGTGTCAATTTGAAGGTTGTTGTAATTAGGTTGGTTTTGTTAATGTGTTAATATCATAAATTCTTTTTCTAATGCCCTTCCTAGATTGTGCTTGAATCCAGAAAACAAAACTGTGTTGATTTTTTAGCCAACGAATTTGTTAATGAAAGATGTGTTGTCATATTTTGGCTTGCATGTGTGAGGAATATTTTTCTCACTGGCAAGTGTATGCAAAGCAAAGGAATTAAAGTTAGTTGATGATACATGATACATTTCTCCATGTGACATGTGACATTTTATTAAGAAAAATATAATATAATGTGGATTAATTTAATTTATTTCCTCTTGTTTAAGAAAGAAAGATAAACCCTTTTACATAGTCACACAAAGTGTTCATGTCACATGCACCGAATCATGGAAAAGGGACATGACTGGTTGGACATTCCGTTTGGAAAAAGTGGTGGTTAGAAGCCATTAAAGGAGAGCTTGTTGGTGTGACCTTGCAGCCTTAGAAAAATAAAAACCCCACACGGCTTTTTGTTTAGTCAGCTTGCGCGTTCATAGCAAAAAATATTTTCTTAAAAGAATTTAAATGAAAAGATAATGTCTGAGTGCACATGGTCATCTATCATGAGCTTTGAGCTCCACTTTGAAGAAGAATGAAAAAAAGATTCTTCAATTTTTCATGTGCATAATTACAAATGAGCTAAAACATTCCCTAATCACTCAGATTAGATAGGGTTTAACTCGATTCAATATGATAGGGATTAGGGAATTTGAATAAAATGATTGCAAGTGTCAAATTACACAGCTGAGTATGACGGATTACTAAAGTATTGTTCCAAAATACTGTTATTTTGCTTATTGAATTCTAACTTTTTCTTTTATTTTTCTACTTCTTTTGTGCCTAAAATAGCTTCCAAAAAATTTAGCAAGGTTAGTTAACGACTATCTAGTAATCTTTGCGGGAATGGATTTTTTAAATTTTCTCTCAAGTAACATCGTTAAATCACTTTCAAAAAAAAAATTATCGTAAGTTCATAGATGTGATAAGTTTATTATATATTCTTTAAGTGGGATCAAAAGGAAAAAGAAAAATGCCATATTACCATAGGATTGTTATTTATTTTTTATCATTTCACTATAAACATTGAAAAGTATTGAAAATTAATGGTCAAAATAAATTAGAATTTCATCTAACATTTCTCAAGACAAAATACAAAAAAATATGTTGTACAGTGAAAAATTACACTTAATAACACTAACACTACTTAAGAGAATAATTGAATTTTTTTATTTTTAACTTCCGCTATGAAATAAGGTTTGGTCTACCACATGAGGAATATTTTACCACAAAATCACATATTAATGATATTATTACTTGACACCAAAAAAATGATATTATTAATCTCAGTTAAAAAAGCTATTTAAATTTATATATGGCATTTAAGGCTTCTTAATTAGATTATAAGTAATTATTAGTGTGTCTACGCAGATCTGACAAAAATTTGATCTGATCAACAGCCAAAATATCGGAGAGAATTGGATATTTGCATTTTTGAACTTGGATCTGATTGAATATTGGATATCATTGGCAAAAGTACTATTAAACAATTGTTTCTTTTATATTTTTGGTCAAGATCTTGGGCTAACATACTGGCCCAGATACAAAAAAATGTACAAATCTACCGAGCCAACCCGGAACCTAAGCCTGGATCAAACTCTAACCCAGATTCTCAGCAGCTCTTTCTTGTGCCATTCCTCCATTGTTGTGCCCTCTGGGAACCTCAAGCAAACCCTTCCCCGAAACCTACCCCAAATCGCGAACTGATGCAAGAGCAATTAGTGGGCCTTACTGGAACAAGTTGGGCCGAGTTGGCCCAATTTTTCGATACATGAGCCACGGTCCCCGGTTAGTGGTTAGTGGTTAGAGCTTCAACACTGGCTATGGCGCGAGGGGTGATCCTTTCTACGCCATCCCTCACTGCTACTACTTGTTCACTCTTAGCTTCCTTCTCCAAAACCCCACGAAAAGGTTTCAAACTTTCACTCTCCTCCCACCTTCTCCATCATCACCAACCCTGCTCTCTCCCTATTATTAGTTGCTCCTTCTCCGTCTCATCTTCTGCTGCACAATGCTCCATCGACTTGTCAAACCACAGAGAAGTTTTTTCCAGCCGCATGGCTATGGCTGGACTCAAACCTCATCACTCTATTGGTTACTTTCTACTTTGTTCCTTACATCCACTTTTGTGATGCATTACTCTTAGTTAATTGAAACTTGCTGGGGAAAAAAATCATCTTTTTTTTAACCCTTTTATTCCAGTGGAATTATTTATATTTGCGTTACTTAGAGAGTGTTATCGTTGTAGCAAGTATCAGAATTAAAGCTCAGAAATGGCATGCTGGTTAACATTCTCTTTAGATTTTAGTTTGTGCACCTCTAAATTCTGAAATCACAATTTGACTTGTATTTGAGCTACATTTAAACATAATTTTAGTTTCAACTCCTTCAGTCCTTCATCATAATTTGCCTAGTGGTGGTTACCTGCATAGTATATTGATTGGTTCGTGTTATCTTGTTTCTTTTCCTATCAGCTTTGGGAGTCTCTGGTGGCCCTGATAGTATGGCACTGTGTGTTTTAACTGCTGGATGGAAGACTGCCGGTGCTAATGCTGTCAACACTGACAGTGGTGGTTTCATTGATGGTCTATTGGCAATTATTGTTGATCATGGACTGCGTGCAGAGAGCAAAGAGGAGGCCAACATTGTTTGTCGTCGTGTTTCCAAAATGGGTACCTTTGAATTTGGCTATATTTTCTGTGATTGTGAAGTTTGGTTATTAGTAGGGTGCTAATTGCTTAAATGTGTCCAACTATAAACTTTGCTTACACAGGAACTTCATGCAGGAATCAGATGTAAGATTGCCACCTGTGATTGGTCAAGTGGCAAGCCAAAACAGGGTCAGTTGCAAGAAGCTGCCCGTGATATTAGGTTATTATACCAAAGTATTAGTGCATTACGCAGTGAAGATAACTATATGTCTATAATAGCAGCTTTGATGAAGTATACTAATTTGGGTATATATTCTTTTTTTTTAGATATCAAAGCTTTCAAAAAGTTTGTGCTGAAAACCAGATTGGTGTGCTACTCGTCGCACATCATGCAGATGATCAGGTTTGCCTTGCCATACTTCAGTTGTACATATATCTCCATTCTCTCAGTATGTGAGGGTGAGTTGCACTGCATTTACATTGGAGGCTATTAACTTATGGTTGTAAACTGTTAATAACATATGTTCATTACTGTGATGCATATATCTAATCGATATTTTGGAGAAGTGTTTGGATTTTTTCATTAGAAGTTAGCGAACTGATCAACTGAGTTGTCTTATTACCTTGCAAGTAGATTACAAAATTAAAGACTTTTTCAAATTTAGACTTGTAGTGATTGCTGAGGCCTGATGCAGGCGGAATTATTTATTTTAAGGCTTTCTCGAAATAGTGGTGTGCTTGGACTTGCTGGCATGCCTTTCACCTCCCATATTTTCCCTATGCGTACACATTCCTGCGATAGAGTTCAACCAAACTGTGGAATCCTACTTGTGCGGCCTCTTTTGGAATTTTCAAAGGAAGATATGTACAAGGTTGGTGTGGCATGTTCTTGTATGAGTTAGTCATTTCATTTTCATTTTATATTAGTCATTTCATTTTCATTTTATATCCTCCTGTTTTTTATACGGACTTAATAATTTTAATTATTTATGGCTTTGATATTTAAGATCTGCCAAGGGGTAAGTGAGAATTGGGTGGAAGACCCTACAAATCAAAGCCCACTATTCACACGAAATAGGATAAGAATGGCACTGAATGATTTGTCATCAAGTAAGTTGCGATAATATCTTTAACTTTCATTTTGGAATTTATTTTGTTAATTTTTAAGTTGTACATTCATGACTTCTTATACCGGAAAGCAAAATCGTATACTCTTTTAAATGACTTATTTATGACATTTCTAGCTGCATTCAAATCTGAGCTCCAAGGAATGATTTCTGCATGTCGGATAACACGGACATATATTGATCAAGTTTGCTATAGCTTGATGAGTCGTGCTCTGTTTGTCAAAGATGTGAGTGGTTTGGCATCCCCCCGCCCCCTCCTCCTCAAAAAATAATTCATTGCCTTTTTTATGAACTTTTGAAGTCTAGCATGAAATACCTATGCTGATGTTATTTTAGAAATGCCCTTTTTGCCATATATTGTATTGTTCTTTTTCTTGTAGTCTATTTTTATCTAGATGTTGAAATTTTCATTATTTTATATTTGCAGCATGGATATGCTGTTATTGATCTAATGAACTTTTGTCCTTCAAAAATTGAGGATTTGTGTTTGTCTAAGTTTCTTTCTGTAGTCATCCAGGTACTTCTGATCTTATGTCTAACTATTTTTTCTTTTCAAACTTCTACCTTTTTGAATAAGCTTGTTATTGTGTTCGAACTTCTTGTTTCAGTTTATCTCTCAAAGGCAGAAGCAAATCAGAGGTGCTGCTTTGAAGTTGCTGATGGACTACATTCGAACATTTCCTTGCAAGGTAACTATACTTTTGTTGGTTATTGCCCTAATTGCATGCAAGTCTGCGAGATTGTCTCCGAGTATTACTTGTTTTTCTTTTACTAAATTTTTATTATTTTTCTAAAAGAAGAAACTTCATTGTTTGAAAACATGTTAGCATTTTATCTTAAAATAGTTAATGAACTTCAAATTTATTTACTTCTTATTTTTTCTCCAATTATGTTGTAGAACTCTCTTACTGCGGCAGGTTGTTACCTTTGCCCGGATCCGGGTTCCAGAGGATCTAGAGTCCTGGTTTGCTGTTCCGTTGATTGTAATGCACCCATAAAGTTGGAATTTTTCAAGTCATGCTCTTATGGAGAAACGGAGCATGGTGTTGCCGATGAGTTGGTAAAAATTATAGAGGATGAAAAATCCTATGCAAATCATGTGGTTCCAGATGCATCCGATGTCCACTTCTTGGATGTGAATCCCGAGTTTGTTTTGATAGAAGCCAAAAGACTGAACATAATCAGTGAGTCAACTTATAGGAGCATTCTTACATTGCAAAAAGAAGAAACTGATCGCTTCAGGTCCAAATCTGATGCCATTTCTAATTCTGCATTAAATTATGAGGCTGAAAGTTTTAGTACTTCTGGAAAATCACTTCAGAGAGGGCAGTTCTGTTACTTCATGGATCGATTCATCCTCACGTGGAAGCTGGTCAACAAATTTGATGGTGATTCACTTTCTGACTCAGTTAATAATGGCATGGATTCGGCTGGGGAAACCGGAAAGTTTTGTTCCTCTTCATGTGTAATTGGATCTAATATGGTACTTGAAGTGCGGCACATGGTTGAATCTGATTGGCTGTATCTAGCTGAGCTTTCAAGATATCCACATTGTAAGAACTTACCACCCACTCAGATTACAAAGAAAACAGATCCATGTTTGCAGGATGCCAGTGCATCAGCTAAAAGGGCTCTTCCGCTGTTAAAATGTATCCCGGTTGCTGCGAGGAGGAGCCTGCCTGTTCTTGTTAATCAACAAGGAGAGTTAGCAAGCATTCCAGTAAGTTGATCTGTCTTCAATATTTGCCTTAATGACAACAAAACGCTAGCCCCATTTCCAAGTTCATTTTTGGAGGCTTATTTTTCACATGAAAAATGATGATTCTTATCTCTTAGTAGTTACTCTTCCTAGATAATCAGAAGATGTTTAGTTCATCATATCTATAATGTTTTGCATTGTAATGATCATCTGTCATTGGTTTCTAACTATGCTTTCTTCGATATTTTCAGTTTGTCAATTTCAGGCATTGCCCTTGCTTGATGGTGCATGTGGAATTTAAGCCAAAAATACCACTTGGGGGAGGTCATAGCTCATTCATATAACAAAAGAATGACATAATATCAAAGACCAAGACTTTTGAAATTAGTGTTGGTTAATGCATCTTTGGTCCCTGGAAATTTCAAGTGAGACAAAAGGGGCATGTCAAATTCGAAATTTGAAGCCGTGGTCATGGAACCACTTCAATTTGACTCTTAGAAAACAAATTTCGAATCAAGGGATGCATGATCTTTTGCTAATAGATATGGTAGCATCCAAAGGATGCATCATCAATTACCTAGTTCAGAGTATGGAGATGAGCAGAATACTGGAAGTACCTTGATCCAAAGACTTGAATTTCCTAGTCTTAGAGTTGACTCAGTTTACTCATTTGTAGAACATGGGGCTTTGTTTGTAACAACATCAACATGGGCATTATATGTAACAAACTGTACTTAAATGAGAGAAGTACATGCTTAGATTGTGGCTATTTTGTTCAAACCTTTTCAATAAGAATGCTTCCTTTGACTTTTCTCCCACTTTTGCGCTTTGCAGAGAGGGCTAACCATTTTGCTTGTCTAAATCCCTCTCCTTTGTAAGATACACTCCCTCCATCAGCCAGGAACCTTTGGTAATTGGGATTGCAATTTTCTTTTTTCTTTGGACCGACCATGTAAGGCGATGATTTGTGGAACCTTTTAGAGAATTTAGAATGTGATCAGTTTATTCCCCAAATTTTCCAACCCAGATCAGAATGTAATATAACTTTCCCACTTTATTTGGACAGGACCACCAAGTAGGGGTCCCCATTAACAAAAACAAATTATTGCTTACTTTTGCACGGTGATATGTTCCTTGAATTGGAGAACAGAATTATTCTGGGTTCATAGAATAGAATTATTTGCCGGATAGATGACAAAACAAGCTGATACCAATTGCAGAAATTACATTTAAAAAATAAATAAAATAAAATAATAGAAGGGGAAATGGATTGAAACATACATTATATTAATCAATATATCCTCTTCATACCCCCCAAAAATTCAAAATTTATACTAAAACTTTGTAACTAGGTTGCAAATTTTAGGCCTTGATTATTCTATAAAAACAACCATTTTCCCCCACATTTCTACTACAAGCTACTTGAACTCAGTAAGCTTAACCAAGCACAACGTGTTTCTTTCACACCTATAGCTATCTGATGGGAAAAGAAAACTCAAGCCATCTGAATGAACTGAAATAGATTATCATGAAACACAAGAAACCAGTTATTTCTGCTGATGCTGCTGCTGGATCAAAACCTCTCATGAGTATGAACAGGCATTCTCTTTAAGTATGAAAGGTTTGTTGCTTTGAGAATCAAGAATGACTGAGCAAGAAATGTGCTGTCTATGTTTAGATCTCACCAACTTCCCAACAACATTCCCTTTTGATTTAACCTCCAAGACGAGCCTCACTGGTACTCTTCGGTTGCCTGCTGAATCAGATAAGCTTGCCCCAGCTCCATATAGAGGAACCTTGTCTCCTTGCATATTCACAAACACCGTTCGCCGACTCTTTCGCTGCTGATAGTATTTCTTCAACTGCAGAAAAAATGCAAGTGAATTTGGAACTAAACATCTAAGAATGCTGGTCAATGATTAACATAGATAAATTTAGTGTTAAGAGGGTTCTTACCACTCCGGTTGCTACTGTAATCTCGGAATACATGAGGTTTGCTGACTTGGAACTGACATGAATGCCGAAAAACGTTGCGGGGTTATGCACCGTCATCTTGAACGAACAATTCACCGTCAGCATCTTGGTCGGGACTCCTGTGAGATCTGCCCCTCCACCAATGTTGAAGTTATGTACTATCAAACTCTGGAAGAATTGAATGAAAAGAAACAGAGATGAACACTGAAAGCATGATTCTAAAGTCCTATTCTTGTAACAAAAAAAGGGATTTTTCAAACTTCACTTGGCACCAAAAGAACCAACATGCAAGAAAATCCTTATCATCATCATCAGTGAGTAAAACAATCTTTGTCCTTTCAAATGAACATGTTCAAAGTGCATAAACATAGGCCATAAATCCAATCTAAAATGTTTATACAGCTCTATAATTTCTAAATCTATGTGGAATTTCAATCTCAAATATATTACTATTATTTACTTCTTTCCATATAAAAAATTAAGTTAAAGAAGGGAAATAAAAAAGCTCCTTCTGGTGAACAGAACACCTAGACAATATATTATTACATACCATCAAAGGATCCACCATTTCATTTATTTCAGAGTAAAGATTCAATTTGCTCCTTCAAAAGGAACTGCAACAAGTCCTTAATAGATTCTTTACATGTTATAAAATGACCATCAACTTGAACACATAATCAAATCCATGGAACTAAATCAATGTTTATTTTAAACACTGAAAGACCAAATTGATGTTAAATTCTTTATATTAAACTCTGACAAACCTAAATCATGACCAAAATCTAGAAAAAGGACTACTTTGAATATCCACTCCTTATTAAATTAAAAAGTGACACAAGTGGGCATTTCTTAAATTTAAAAAAAAAAAAAACAATGTATCCCAACACAAAGCACAATAATTTAATGTACCTTAACAATGATCTTTGGTTTGTAAGGTCTGCTAGCACCCCAAATGATCAAACAGAAAACACTGAAGATGAGAACAAAACCAAGCACAGCAAAGAAAACCTGAGTCCTCCTAGAAAGCCCTTGACTCCCATAGAAGAAATCACCATAATCCCCTTCTTCTTGAATGACCTTGCCCTCAGCCCACCCTTTATTATAGCTGTTGCCACGCTTCCTGTTCCATCTCCTCCCCCAAGAAGAGTTGTAAGAGCCAGAAACCCTGCTGGCAGAGGATTCCCTGGAATGGTGGCCATAGGAGTGGTGTGAAGGTGAATCAGTGGGACTGTTATATGCTGGAGTTGTGTTATGGTTCGTTGAAGATTTGTCACCATCATCATGTGAGTCCCTTGAAGGACTCTGAACGTAGTAAACGGCGCGTTTTGGTGATCTTGGCGTTGATGGGTCGTAGCTTGTTACATCGGAATCGGTGTTGGCGTGCATAGTGTTAATTGTTGATGAAACTCGAATTCAGCAGAAGAAGACCCAGATGAGAATATTCAGAAAGATGAAAACTTTGATGAGAAAGATCCAAGCTTTACTTTTGGGAGAACGTGATGCAGGAAATCAGAGCAGAATTTGGAGAAATTGTGAGAGTGGTATGACTAAGAGTGAAAAACGGAAAAAGACGGTTTTTTAGGTGTGAAAGTGTGCGTGAGAATTGAGAGGGAGTGATAACGATGGTGAGAACAAGTGAGAAAGATATTTCATGTTTGGTGATTTTACAGTTTTGGGACACTGTAATCTCTCTAATCTGTATTCACCAAAAAGACAGCTGTACCTTTCCAACAAGAAAGTACATGTGTCCCCTACACACTGGTTTTACTTCAGATACACAAAATGTTACATAGTTTTTGGTAGGGGTGCACATGGACCGGCCGGTCGGGTTTGGCAAGACTCGGACCTGGCCCTAATAGTACACGGATCTAATCTTTTTATTTAAATTATATATCGGGTTGAGTTTGACAAGACTCAGATTCGTCCCTAATAAACTCGATATAAATCAATATATACAATTTTATAAATTTTACATAATAAAGTAATAAGTTTTTATTTTTAAATATTAATTTTCACAAATATTATACTATGTTTCTATTAAAGTAAATTATTTTAAAACAAAAACAATATTATATCATATACAAAATCTTAAAAGAGGTATAAAAGTGTAAAATTTTATTACTAATTTTATATTAAAATATATTTTTAATAAAAAAAAAGTAATTTCGAGACTGGGCCGGATGACCTAAAGCTAGACCCGAGCTCGACCCAAAAATCACAACGGGCCAAAAATTATAAACTCAACCCGGTAATATCTACCTCGGGCCCGGGCCAAATTGCGGGCCGATCCGAATCTTGTGCATCCCTAATTTTTTGGGTATTGATAGATATACTTCGAGACCGAAATCAATATAAATATACATGTAGTTTAATTTATTTTTAATATATATTTTATATTTTAATGTATATTAAATTAATTTTAATAATTGATTTTATAAATAATATAGTCAACATATGCAAAAATACATGTATATTTTAATGTACGTAAATAATATAATTTGATATAAAAAGAACATAGTCAACATATGCAAAAATTTATTTATTGGAAAATAAAAATGTGTTGGAAAATGTTTTATTATAGTAAAAATTAATTATTATTTTTTTTAATAAAATAATTTACTATCAAAATAATTAACGTTTTCAGTAACAGTAATTGAATTTGTCGTGATAAAATAACCAAATATTTTTGTAGTAAAGTAATCTAATAAAAATTTTAGTTGATACTAAATATTATATATTTTTATACAACAATTCAATTTTTATAACTACTAATGTATAATATATATTGAAGTACAAAATATATATTAAAAATGAGTTAAATTATACATGTATTTTATAATTCAACATAACAACATATATTATACATTAATAATTAATTTTGGTGTACATCTAACGTAACTCATTTTTATATAACGAGAAATTAATGGTTTTTTTTTTGTAACAGTTGATTTGAAAGTTTGAGCATAAGATTATTTAGCTTAAAAAATATTAAGTTTTTTGTTTTTATTATGAGGGCGGACTCCGGTGCTCAGAGCTTAGAACTGGCGGGGGATGTCAAGTCAGCAAAGTGTATTAGAGAGAGTTAAGTATAAGAGGAAGAAGATTGCTTACCCGAGACTAAATGAGTGTATTTATAGGCCTTGAGGTAGATTGATTGATCCTGCAGTTGTTAGGGTGAGAGAATCAAATTCCTAATTTTGTGGGATGAGGCCATGCAGTTATGTTGACTGTTCCTCAATTAATGAGATTTGTTGATGAAGCTTATCTCTTCCAGTTATGCTATTTTGACATGTACTATAATAGTTAGTTGTTGGACTAAGTTTATCTTTTTGTTTGTTAACAGCGGACTCATTTTTATATAACGAGAAATTAATGTTTTTTTTTTAATAACAGTTGATTTGAAAGTTTGAGCATAAGATTATTTAGCTTAAAAGATATTAAGTTTTTTGTTTTTATTATATTCCATTTTGCTCAAACTTCACCCGATCATATGCTTATTTTGTTATTATTTTTCCCTTCTTACAATAATTGTTTTTTCATGTTTCCAAACATAGCCTAAATCCTTATTTTAAAATGGAGCATGATGATAAAGTGATTCCCACATTGAATGAGATGATCTTATGATTATTTGATAGGTTATTCTATTTGCATACTAAAACCGACCACTAAAATCAGCCATTATTATATAATACATATTAAAATACAAAATACATATTAAAAATGATAAAATTATATATGTATTTTTGTGTATTTATGTATAAATACACTAATGATTGATTTTAATGGCTGATTTTAGCATGCAAATAGAATTTCTCTTATTGAATTAGGAGAATGTTTGGTAGATATTAAAATACAAAATATACATTAAAAATGATAAAATTATACATATATTTTTGTATATTTATGTATAAATACACTAATAATTAATTTAATAGAATTTCTCTTATTAAATCAGAAAAATGTTTGGTAGACATTAGAATTTGAACATATACTACCATTAGTTTCCTTTTTATACTTCTATTAAATATTGTTAATTTCTCTCTTCTAGGCAGCTTAACACGCCTGTGCACTCTATACATAATCAATTGAGTCAATTGCAATCATTGAATGGTAACAATAGCTATATATACAATCAATCCATTTAAATGCTTCCATTTCCGTTATTTTTTGTCGGTTACAATTGTTATTTAAAATATATTCATATTAACTACAAGAATGTATAGAATCAACATAATTAAAAATCTTTATTGACGTTTATTATTTAGTAACAATTGGTATGATCTTTTATCTACTTTTCTGATTATGTTGTTATACAATACATGATATGATGAGCAATTTTACCATTAATTAAAATATATTTTTTATTTTTTTTTATTTTATGTCATTTGTTTTGTTTTTTTATTTCAAAATTTTTAGTTATATATATGGGTATTGTATTTTTATTGCGACCACACCATAATAACCTGTAGTCACATTTACATTGAACATTTTGTTTTCTATTCACCTTTGTTAACATTAACTCTCATTCAAATAATTTTCTATAGAATGGAGTTTGATTTTGATCTTAATTTGATGCCTTGCGTGAAAGAGAAAGAGGCAGTTGATTTTGATGGTGTATCAAATTCTTCTATTGAGGATGTTATCAGTCACAGTTGTTCTTATCCAGAAGACAATCATAACAACTCAGATGAGGTATGTCCAACTTGCATTTTATCTCGTTTAAATTTCTTACCCTTTTTTTTATTTATTAAAATATATTATTACATAATTAGTTCATGATAATAGGTACTGTATGTGTATACTATCAATTATTCCACTATGTGCGTAAACATGCTTTG
>JASCZI010000207.1:26418-38874 GCA_036250425.1 Stylosanthes scabra
CAAAGAACTTCAACTTTTATTTTGAGTGTTTTATGCATAATTAATATTATAATCTATGCCATTGTTCCTTACGTTCTTTTTTATTTAGGACTATTGAGTAGTTTATATAAATTTTATGAATTATAGAACAGTTTGTATAAATATAAATGTGTTCTAACTTTACTATTGATACATAGTTTAATTTAAAAATTCTATTCTTTGAAAAAGAAATGTTCAAACTTAGTTATTCTTACTCAATTAATAATTATTAGAAGCTAATATATCTCTTTAGATTTTTCTATTTTTTGTAATTATTCTCTGTAAATGTTGCTTGTCCTTGGCTATGTCTTTTTATGTTTAATTTATGTTAACCATGTGTCAATATGTTTGATTAGCTAAATTGCATACTCATAACATTGATACTTTGCTTTAAATAACATACAATAACAAGAAACGATAAAAATATTCAATTTTATTTTTGTAGGTAACCCAAGAACCTTTGATTAATGCTGAACTAAAGGACTGTGAAGTATTGTGATTTAGCACATTAGAAGAGGCACGTAAATTTTATTGACAGTTTGCATCAAAGTCTGGTTTTATTCCAAAAATAAGGACAACCAATTGGGCGATAATAGATGGTACAAGGGTTCCTGTTGGTCAATTATATCACTGCAACAAAGATAGGTATCATCAAGCACGAGTAAATACATCCAAGAAAAGAAAATCAGTTGCATCTGCAAATTGCAAGGCCCGATGTTATGTGGGACAGGATAGGGTTAATGGCCAGTGGAAGATTAAGACTTTGGAATTGTTACACACACATCCTATAAATACACAGCTTGCAAGCATGTTACTGTTAAACCGTGAGCTGAGTATGCACGCAAAAGATGTTATTGAACAAAATGATCAAGCAGGAATAAGACCTAGTAAGACATACCAGACGCTTGCCGATGCTGCTGGTGGGCCATCAAATCTTAATTTTACTGAGAGGGACGTTAAGAACTACATCAGCCGTAATTTTCGCATCGCTGGAGATGAGTCTGACCCGAAGGAGCTGCTGAAGTTCTTCTCACTTATGAAGAAGAATAACCCCAATTTTTTCTTCAGAATAGACGTGGATGAGAACCGTAATTTAAGAAACATCTTTTGGGCTGATTCTCGTTGCAGAGCGGCATGGCAATATTTTGGTGACGTGATTTCCTTTGACACAACGTACAAAACTAACAGGTACATGTTATTAATTTTTTTGGAATTGCTTTGTTTTTTTTTTGTTGTTTAATAACTATTTTCTTGTTCTCATTCATCTTCCAGATACGATATGCCATTTGGGTCATTCGTTGGTGTCAACCATTATGGAATGTCTACGCTTCTTGGATGTGCATTGTTACGAAATAAGGATAGTAGTTCATTTGAGTGGCTTTTCCGCACTTGGGTGAAGTGCATGGGAAAACCTCCAGCTTGCATCATTACTAACCAATGCCTTCAGATGCGCACTGCGTTGGAGGCGTCGTTGCCGGGATCACGCCATAGATGGTGCATATGGCATATCTTGAAGAAGATACCACAAAAGTTGCTTGGGTATCTTCGCTTTGAGGAAATTAACACTCAGCTGAAACAAATCGTATGGGAATCCAGGTCGAAGGATTCATTCGAGCGAGAGTGGAACCATTTCATACAAGAGTTTGAACTTCAAGAGTGCAGGTGGCTTAACGGTAAATATCCCACCGATACAACTGTTAGTTATTTTATTCTGTTCTAGTTTCAATATTTAATAATTTGCTTGTATTGTGAGATGTTATACTTGCGCACCCTTGGATGTTATTTTACACATTTAAATTGTGTGAAACTGTGAGACAGTTGCCCTGGATGAAGGGAAGAAAAAGCACTTGCAAACCAGCAGAATAAACAGCCTGCGAAAGTTGATAACCTCATCAGCTGTGTTCATTGGACACACCATAACATCCTGTGTCGGCATTGCTTGGGTCTTATTCATTAGGCTATCACACAATTCTAACTCTTTGGGTGTTTTCGGCTTCTTGATACTATCACCTATAGAAAAAAGAAAAGAATATTCAATAAAATAAGTTATGTGTTATTAGATACATGTGGAAAACCGTGAAAAGGCCACTTACCATGATTTGGAAGACCAAAACACTTAGAAACTGTTTCCACATTGAAAGGAATTCTTCTCGTGCCAAGACGCAGCGATCTCGACTCCCGATCATAATCCTTCGCCAATGCCACGTACATCTTTTGGTTCACCGTCCATTTCGCAATGTGTTTGAGAAATCCAAATCTCATGCGTTCAACCTCAGCCGCCTTATTTGCTGCCTTTTCAACAAAAAATTCCATCACACTAGCAAAGCAGGTTGGTGAGCACCTAGACGGCGGGGTTTTCTGACCATTGAAAATGAGTTTAAGAGATTAAACCATGTGATTAGTCAAGCCCTAATAATGTTTCTTATTCCTTTTAAAAAAAAAATCAAGATTTGTGTTTCCATAACATGTTAGCGGTAAAACATCCCAACATACCGGCTTTTTGGGAAGTGCTTTCTCGGAAGTGTCCATCTTTGTTCCTTTACCGATTCTTGTTGTGGCATTTTTTTAAAACTACACAAATGTGATGTCAATTTAGTACTAGAAAACTATTTACAAACTCGATTAGGAGTATAGATCAGTCCAACTCATACTCCACAAAATATTAAATGTAAGAATGATAAAACCAGCAAATATTCCATAGAAAGGATTACAACACAAAAGGTTTGTATGATTTAAAAAAAAAAACTTGAGATATGTGGTTGTTAGAAATGGCTAATAGAAAGTACAAAACACTTGAGATATATGTTAATTACCAACACAGTAAACCAATGAACATGTTACTAGTAATGCAATTCATGCGAATCAATATGCTAAGGTGAGTGAAACAAATTTGAGTAACCCAATGGCTAAAACTAAAGTATTGATGGTCAAGGGAGCAACGCCAAGGAAACAAAAGAACAACACATAAATAATAAAATAGCAACGAACAAATTAAAAAAAAAAAAAGAAAAAAAAGAAAGTAGTCAGAACATAACTATCATGATATATATCAAGAAAAGAATTTGGAAAGTTAGTAAACTTGAATAAAAATTGGACATAAGATTCGAGGTATGCAATTGATAGAATGAACAAAGAGTGTTGACCCATAACATCTAATGGAGATGTGCATTTGGTAGAAATCAATCCCTTGCTTCACTATGATAGGCATACTTTTTGGGTCAAATTACTTTAAAACCCAAAAACAAAAAGGAAAAAAAAAAGGACGAACAAACCAAAAAACTGAAAAACCCCAATTTCTCCTATTAGGGTTCATCAACATTCATAGGATTCAATGGATCCAAGTTCATCCAAAAGCAAAATAACATCAGATATGTTTAACACACATAAAAATTTGACTCCTTAACATACATTTTCTCCAATTTTTAAACTTGCAGGAATCAAGAAATAAAGGAAAAGAAATATCAAATGGGTGAACGGGGTAACATCATGACAAATGGCCAAAATGAAAGAACCTGCTATTTGTTGAATTGAGACAAAAGCTTCTAGTTCTTTGCTCTGACAAAGATCCACAACGATGCTTGACAAGAGGGAAGAGCAAATTTCTTTCGATGTGATTCAACCCATCCTTCGCCTCTCGTTGGGTTTCTGCGGAGCAAGATTTTGGGGGGTGTTTTTTTATTTGAGATTTATGTTTTTTTGGGGTGTTATTTAGGTCTGTCATGATTTGAATTTTATTGTTATGCTGAGATCTTGGGATATAATGTTTTTTTATTTGAGATTTATGTTCTTATTTGTGTTTACACATTTAATGTATCTATTCTATACACTTAATATATCTATTCTATGGCTACCTATCATCACGGATCATCATTACTCTATTCTGGAAAGTAAATAAATACATATGAATGTGATGCGAATGCAGTAAAAAGTTAGCAGCATATATATATAGCAGGCCGATTATCAATCTAATGGCAAGAATTAAGAAAGATATTTTGTGGGATATGCTTTGAATAAGTTAATTCAATGATACTTTAAAAAAAAAATACATTATTCGCAACGCGTTTTACATCTAGTAAGTAGCTAGTTTAGGGAAAATAGTAATAAACCATAGAGATTTAATTAATTATATTTAGAAAGTGATCTATGGAAGATTTAATGTAGATTTGTTATAATTAAACTAACTGACTTGTTCTTGTTTGTTGAATGAGGATAAAATTTGGAATTATTTTCTTAAGCGCACACATACTTGTTCAATGGTAAAATTTTTTCTAGACAGAAAAAAAAAAGGGTAAATATCATCCAGCAATTTTAGGATACTAGAAAGGAAAAAAAAAACCTCTAAAATCTTAACCATTCATCATTGTTAAGGAGAAAGTCTTTGTCGTGATTTTAGGATGGCTTGGCTCTTGAAGATGAGATAGAAATGGCCACGATAGCTATTGCATCAAGTTCGAATCAAACATTTAAGGTGGAACTTAATTGAATTTGTTGCGATAGAAACTTGGAAGTCTGCTTTCTTGAAGGCCCAAGTCCAGTGAGTGGTTTCCTCTTCCAGGAAATAGGTGGGGGTGTACCTGCAAGGCACTTCGATGCCTAAGTCCATTGGAGTTTTAGCAAGTTGTGTGTAGTAGGAAAATGAGTAAGTGTTTGATACCTCTTCATATGACTTTACCGTCGTATTTATTGAGCTCTGACTTAGCGGTTATAACCCACTTATCATTCATGGAGAGGTTTCCGCGGATTTGCAGGGAACTGCTCTGGGTTGTTCTAACTGCTCCACGCGGGTTGTAGCTCTCGACCGTGTTCCCCACAAGTCGGCACATTAGCTCTGCGATGTATGGAGGTCGGGATTCATCGGGCTACTAAGTGCGAAAGTCGGGTGTTGTTGAGTTACTATGTGGACGACTTCTCCAACAAGTCGGATAGTCGTCAGGTCTTCCAAATAGGTTGAGTAGAGACTTGTCTTACAAGTCGGCTCTGAACTTGTAAGTAGCGACTTGTCTCACAAGTCAGGTAGAGACTTGTCTTACAAGTCGGGTCAAGTCAAGTCCGGCTGGGGACTTGTTTTCCAAGTGGGCCGGCCCAGAAGATTTAGGCGAATTGGGCCGGTATGAACAGTGCCCCTGCTTGAGGTTGTCATGTAATGGCGAACTCAAGCATTAATCACAAGTCGGACGTCAACCATCCACAAGTCGGTTGTTGGAGCGGAGTCATTGTTTCTTCCGTGTCGACGTGTTGATTTCGTGTGACCTTTCCACTTCTAAAACGTCATTAATTTTCACTTTGACTCAACGTTTTGTTTTGTTTGAATTTTCCTCACTTGGAGGGCTTGATGTTGTAGTGGAACGTTGATGCATTTCATGTTTTGGGTAACATGTTTATGCTTGTTACATTTCATGTTTATCAAGTAACATGTTTATGTTAATGCTAAATTGTCGCAATTTCGGACTTCGTCGTTTTCAATTTTAATATATTGTTTTGCGTTTTGTCGAGCTTGAAATTAGACAAGTCGTGTGTTGAACGTTATATCGAAGTGTATGTAGATAGCCAAGAAAGTAACAAACATTTCTTAAACTTAGAAACATTTACATGAGAGTTGTGATTGCAAGTAGTAATAACCGAAAGATATGTAAGCAAGTAGATAACGTAATGTTGATGTAAACAAGTAAATAACATATAACTTGTAGATACTAGCCCCTACTTTGGTGCCCCGTTAAAATCCCTTTCTGGGAAATCATGTAGGAAAAACCAAGAAGTCGAGAAAAAGAGTGCACCAGAGAGCAATATCGTATTACTTAAGAGTAGTATTTGCTGAGTTCAGAAGCATGCCAAGGCCTAGCCAAGTCAGCTCCTTGTAGGATTACAACCTTGTAGTAACTTTTCCCTAGCACTTCTGCAATTCTGAATGGATCTTTCCAATCTAGAGCAAGCTTTCCTTTTCCGTGTTTTGAAATCCCGATGTCATTCCTCAGTAGTACCAAGTTGTTCTTAAGAAAGGTTATTCTCATTACCTTCTTGCTGTACCTAGTTGCTACCCTCTCTTTAAGGGCGTAATCCCTTAGCCGAGCTTCTTCTCGAATTTCTTCTTCGGGTTCTAGCTTCCTCTTGCAGGCTTCCACATTGTTGACTTCTTCACCCACCACAACTCGGGCCCTTTTCATCACTCATCTTTCTCCTTCTCCGTTGGACAGGTCTCATTCCCGGATATACAGACAATTTATGATTCATGTATTCTGGGTCGATACCTGGTATGTCGGATGCCTTCCAGGCAAACAAGTCGGAATTCTTCCTAAGCAACCTCACCAAGTTGTCTTTCAAGTCGGTCGGTAAGGTCGCTTGAATCGTTGTAGTCTTGTCGAGAGCATCGCCGACTTGGACATCCTCCAGTTGCCCCTCTGGTAAAGGTCATAACTCTTCATTCCTTTCTGGCCTCCCGAGTTGCAACATGTTGACCTGTTCTTTAGTTGTCTTATTCCTTTGTACAAACTTTCATTGTAACACTTTCTTCCTAGCTTTTGGTTTCCTCGAACTCGACCTCCTTTAAGGAACTTGTATTTCTCAGCCGAGTTGTTTCTTCCATGTTGATATACTTCTCCGCCCTCTCTTGGATCTCGGCAAGAGAAGTTGGATGTCTTTTGGAAACTGATTGAGAAAACGGGCCATCTCGTAGTCCGTTTACAAGTCCCATAACAGCGGCTTCTGTGGGCAAGTTGATTATTTTCATGCAGGCTTTGTTGAAACGTTCCATGTAAGATCTTAAACTTTCTCCTCCTTCCTGCTTCACTCCTAGCAGACTTGGGGCATGCTTCAACTTCTCTTTTTGAGTTGAGAAGTGAATTAGGAATCTTCTGGCCAAGTCATCGAAGCAAGTAACCGATCTTTCTGGGAGATTATTGAACCAGTGCTGTGCGACTTTGGTTAGAGTGGTAGGAAAGGCCTTGCAACGTGTCGCATTTGAAGCGCCAGCCAAGTACATGCGACTTCGAAAGTTGCTTACATGAAGCCTCGGATCTGTGGAGCCGTCATACAAGGTCATCTCCGGATATTTGAAGTTCTTCGGAACTTCAGCCTGCATGATCTCTTCCGAAAAGGGATCTCCAGTCGTGAACAACAAGTCGGAGTGATGAGATGTCGCCTTACCGACTTCTTTCTTCTTCAACTCGGCTTCCATCTTCCTCAATTTTTCTCCCGTCTTCTTCCTCCAGACCTGCTCTTGCCGAGTTGTTGTTCAACTTCTCTTTGTCTAGAAAAGTTACTTTCAACTCAATCCAGGCGACCTAGTAGTCTGGTAACTATGCCCATGATGTCATAGGCACTTCCGTGGTCTCTATCTCTGACGGGGATGTGAATCTGTGATGCCAGCCGTCTAGGAAACGGGACCTGAGATACTGCTTGTCTGGGAGACGGACGGCGTGATGATGTTGGACGGTTTCTACCGTCTCGTCTCCCATTGTTTGAACCCGAGTCAGAAGTCGTGCATCCGTCTTGCATCTGAGCAGTTTTTCTGTTGTTAACTGGTGGTTCCGCCATCAACAACGTCTGACTCAAGGTTCCCCGGCAACGGCGCCAATGTTGCGATAGGAACCTGGAAGTCTGCTTCCTTGAAGGCCCAAGTCTAGTGAGTGGTTTCCACCTCCAGGAAACAGGTGGGGGTGTACCTGCAAGGCACTCCGATGCCTAAGTCAGTTGGAGTTTTAGCAAGTTGTGTGCAGTAGGAAAATGGGAAAGTGTTTGATACCTCTTCATATAACTTTGTCGTCGTATTTATTGAGCTCTAACTTAGCGGTTATAACCCACTTATCATTCGTGGAGAGGTTTCCACGGATTTGCAGGGAACTGCTCTGGGCTGTTCTAACTGCTCCACGCGGGTTGTAGCTCTCGACCGTGTTCCCCACAAGTCGGCACATTAACTCTGCGATGTGTAGTTCATCACACAATTCATAATTTAGATTAACAAAAAAAAAAAAAAAAAACACATTGCGTAATTTAAGATTAATACTCAATTGTCGACTCAACCTAAGGTTAACAAATATTATCACAAGGATCAAATATCCCAACATTTCTTTCCTTTTATGTTATAGCGTATTTGTTACTATAAATGAATCAACAATTGTTGTCCTTTCAAAGAGTAGTAAATATTCTTTTTCTTACTACCAAATTGACAAATATAGTCAAATTGTATATATTATTACTTTCATATTTTAAAATTGAATAATGCTACGGAATCAATATTAGGGAGCAATTAGAGAGCTAATAAATTCAATTAGAAATTATATTTAAAATTAAGCAAAGTTATCATCCGAAACAAATTACAATTATTATCCATAACCTCATCACTACTAACCACAACCCTCACCAGTACAACAATTAACAAGATAAAAAGAATTATCATTCGAAATTAATACAATTTATCATAAAACAATAATACAAGTTATCATCCATAACCTAACCAGCACCACCATCGTACAGGGAAGAAGAAGATCTCACCGATCACAACCACCACCGCCTCCACCGCCTCCAGACAGGGACGCATGAAGAAGAAGGAGTGACTGCGCGGCAGTGACTACCCAAATAAAATTTTATATAGTAAGAAGGAGTGACTACCCAAATAAAATTTTACAATTGTTGTATTTTATTTTTCGAATTTCATATTGTGGTAATACTTAGGAACTTTTTGGCTAAATATCCAAAGTAAGGCGAAACACAAGAAACAATATTTCACTAAATGAATTTTGATTTGGTGACAAAAGCATTAATAACATAAAGGAAAAAATAAATAAAAGACAAATCTCAGAAATTTCTCAAAAAAATGTCATTTTTGTTACATGTTTTTGTTTGTGTGTAGCAAAGTGGCATTGATAGAAAAATCCAATGACAGGTGTATAAATTATAAATACAAGAAACCGACTAGTCGGGCCAGATTTTACTTTGATTAATTTTCATTTGGCCCAGAACAGAAATAAAAATATTCCACTCTCGTGATAATCCAGTTAAGTTGCTGCCATTGTCAGTGTCAGTCGTTTTAGTCTGCATTTGAGAATGTCCAATGACCCAATCCAAAAAAAAAGTCCAATGACTAAGCAAATGAAGCCTAACAATGATTTTTGGGCAACAAGCCCAACAATTTTAACGTGCGTTAAAGGAACAGATATCCAACCATAGGAGTAAGGATGCCTATAACGCGCCATGACCTTCTCTGTGCCCATAGTTATTACAGATACATTTCGGAACTAATTTCATTCAATTCCACCTTGTTCATCCAATATTCTTGGCCTAACAAAATGAGAAATACCTGATGAAACAAAAACATTAATTGGAAGAACCAAACCGAGTTAATTAAACAATAAACCAATCAAGAAGTGTTGGAATCCCATCTCAACCGAATGTGTATCTATTGTGGAGAGATAGCGGCCAGAGATACACACATTATACATGTCTGCTTTGCATGTTAAACCTGTGTGTCTCGAGACGGCATCTCTCCAGAGGTATCATGAACACTTTCTATGCATGCCCCAAAATTCAGAAAATTGATATACAACTAGAATTACTCTAAAAAATAAGATGTAGAGACTTGTTCGAGGCCAAGATCAAAACAGAAGAATTTGACAGGCACGGAGAATCGCCATTGAAATTGCTATCGCCAACCTTCAAGGCAAGTCGCGCCATTTGATTTAAGACGCTCTTGCTCTGCAAATTGGCTTTTTTATATATATATATATTCAATTTAAACAAAAAAAAAATAATAGCAAAATTAGCCTCAGACATCCAAGGAAGGATTAAAGCAGCATAAGCTCTCAAGCCTGGCGAAGGCGAAAGCTCTCAGGCGGCCACTGCGAATGTTTAGAGAAACAAGCCTTTGGATTTATCATCATCGGATACTGTATAACCATATTCATAATATAAATCGCGTTATTCAAATCGTAAATCGTAAATAGTAGAGCCTGCAAAACCCTAATGCGATTGGAAAACGCATATTGATTTGAAATGGGAGCATAAACCAGCAGAGACAGAACCAAATGAACAGATGGAATGAAAAAAATACCATCTCTTTTACAGAGACGACAGAGAAAGAAAGGAGAAATTTATTAGGGTTTGGGGTGTGATTTTGGGAGAGAGCGATAGGGTGTGATTTTATAGGCAAGTTTTAAGTGAATTAGGGTTTTCCAGAGTTCGGAGGGTGCGCCGCTACTTAATTTGTAGCACTTTGTTTGTGTCTGCCATTGCAAATAATATGATTAATGCTAACAAAAACCATTTACCGATTAGAATACCAAAAAAAAAAAAAGAAACATCTACCGATTATTTATTTAACACGTATGAGAAAGAATTTTTTTTTCTTTTTATTTTTGTTTTTGGGTGTCGATCTCTAAAATGTATACTCTTATTAATAACATTTTATCACTAAACTTTTGAATCTTGATTCTTGATATTGGCATTGATTTGTCTAATAAAAATTTAGAGACTGTTATAATGATTAAAATTTATTAAGTACTAAAAGTGTTTTAGTTTTTTTTTTTTTTTTCTAAAAATGAAAAACCATTCATTATTAAGCTCTACATTTTTCCTGACAAGACAATCTCTGTAAATTTGTACAAAACAAATTCTCTAATTATAATTTTTGAACTCATTAATTCTTCTAATTAGAGAATTAGGGTGTCGATGAAGTTTCTACCCCTTATTGAGAATGTCAATAACAAAGGGTTTTAGTTAAAATTTCTTATCAAACGATTTAAAAAAAAAAAAAAATCGCCTACACAATAACACATTTTTTATACGTTTGCAATTTGTTACATTGCTTTTTTTTTTTTGGACCGAATTTGTGACATTGTTTAACGTCTTTGAAAATTGAAACTAAAATGTTAGGGAACAGGGATTAGGGGTGTAGATGTAACAATGATCGCTTAAGATACAAAGCCCAAAAACGAAAAAGGAAAATGAATATAGGCAGGTAAATATTGCCATATGATTCAATAGATGCGTATTGTAGACAACCTAAAAGTTAGATGTTTTACTTGCACTTCCATCTTCCATGGAAGAAAAACTTTCACAGACGTTAGTGTGTAATGAAAGAAGAGAACCATAACCAGCACTACAAAATTGAACTCCATTATGCACATGTGAAAAAAGATTCGAACCCCAAGCAGAGATTAGAAATTTTGTATTCTTGTCATCACCAAAATTGTATTCTTCCAAGCAAACACTAAGTTCTACATTCTATTGCACATAAATGAATATTACAATTGAGATCAGAACCTAAAACATCCAATACTTGTTTATCCGATGAATCCATATTATCAGCTCCTGTTGGGTCTACTAATATCCCCTGGCATCATGCTTATGCTTGAATCAACCGTTGATAGGACTTGTGGCATTGACATTCCACCAGAGACTACAATTTCTGCAATTTTGAAACAAATTCCAAGTTCACCTTAGCATAGGTTACAACTGGTGATTGAATGAGATAACAGAATAACATAATTATTTTTATTTAATGGTGGTGGTAGACTGGTAGGATTAAGATGTAAGTTAGTCTTCAATCTTGATTTTCAAAAAAAAATTACCTATTGACAAATAAAAAATGAAAGAATTATGGTAAGTCTGCAAAGGAAATGTCTGAAAGACAAAGTTGCATGTTGAAGACAAGGGTAAACAACAAATAAGTTTTGTCTCACCCACATGGAGTTGAATACATGGCAAAATTTATATTATGTGATTAATACTACATCGTAGGTCAGAAACAACAAAGGGTATGAAACAAAAGAAATCTGAAAGAACAACCTATTTTAAGTAGCAGAGGAGACTCAAAAAAACAAATTATATTCGCAATATTAAAGAAGTTCATTCTGAATAAATAAGTTTAATTGAACTTACCTATTCCTTCACGAACTGATAAGTTTGGCCTGATGACATCATTGGAATTGATAAGAAATATATCGCCAATATAAAGATGGTTTGTTGGAATATAGACACAGTATAGCTCTTCATCTCCAGAGTAGTTCTGCAGAAGTTCAATTGAAGGAACAATCAATTTCAACAGGTATCATTGTGTGAAACAGCATAATCAACAAATAACTAAAGAGTATTATGTGTGTAGCATTAGAATATTAAAGTAGTAGCAGCATGGCAACATACAATACTGCAAGTCAAGCATTAGTAGAAATCTTTTAGAAACCTGAAGAACAACAGATGAGGTGATGAATCCAAGTGCATATTCCCCAACACGTGGATGCCGAACAATGGCTACTTCTTTGAAGGCTTGTGTATTTTGATCTGTGACGATATACGCACCACCAACTTAGTTTCTTTGGGATTATGGAAATGTAGATTAAGACATTGTCAAACACATACCTGGTGAAATAGCAGCGCTGATCTGCTTGGAGGCATTATAAATATGACGAACAAGTGGCATTCGCTTGATGAACCACTCCCCAAGGCCCA